>JAZAYU010001226.1:0-71320 GCA_038501625.1 Corbicula japonica | reverse complement strand
TGTTTTTTTTTCTTTTTACTTTAAAAAAGACCCTTTATTCTTAAAACAGCAAATTTAGACTACACGCTAATAAAATAATTGTAATAATAATAATAATGATGATGATGATGATGATGATGATGATGATCAGGGATGAGTTCATTTAATTAAAATTTGCAAAAAATGACAAAGAATTCATTAAAAATTGACGTCATTTGTACGAAGCTCCCAAAATATGTATTTGTACTGACTTGATATAAATACTAGAAAACTTAATTTAAATAAACGTTGGAGTCGTGTGAGTTTTTGATGATTAACGAGGAATTGACGGTTCCTGTCTAAAGCGTTTAGAAATACAGAACCATACAGCCAATACAGCTAAATGACCGAAATGGATAATCGTGCTCACACTTGCCTTGCTTTATGCTTTGTATTTGAAGCATTACGTAGTTATTTCTTCTATACCTTTTTGATTTTAAGTTGTATCTATTTTATATTGTTCACATTTTTTATCACACGTCGTATATTTCCAAAGACGAAATAACTCTACCTAATTATTTGAAACATTAGAAAAAAGTAAAATGTGAATAATTATGTGGAATGCCCAAAAGAAACAATCACGTGTACAGAGGTAAAGAGAGCATGATTAATTAAAACAGTGAATTTCAAAATAGATACTACACACAATTTACGAAAATGACCTGGGCGGGTTACCTCCCTGGAACCGTCAATGGCAAAAAACTTTTCACTGAGGATTTGAACCAGGTTCTAGGTTGTCATTCTTTTTTGTATTCTTAATGTTGGCCGGTTCAAAATTGTTTATTTATCTTCTCCAGTATTAAATAGTATCATTGTTACCCCGAATATTGCTTTATTTTGTTATTATGTTTTGAATCATCGTGTTCTTGCTGATTTTACTCCATGTGCTCTGGTCTCGGTAAGATCATTGAGTACCCGCCCTTTGGCTTTGCAATGCTATTAAATTCTTATGTTTATATGTTTGTATGCTTTTGCATGCAACATTGTTGAGCTGATGGGTGGGTTGGAGTTATTTCACCAAGACAATTTGTACTTGTTTTGTGATACGAGAACCTGTTGGGGCAAGTGTGAGGTTGTTGCACCCTAGAACCCGGTTTAAACCCCCAGTGGCAATTTGATTTGCCACTGACCGTTCAAAGGCGGTAACCCCTCGGGTTCTCATTTTTATTTATTGTTAGTGGTGTCTTTTTTGAAACTGATCATTTTTATTAACCATGCTCTCTCCCCCTCTCTTCTTCTTGACTGTGTGGGGAGGCTGTTTTTTCTGAATGTGGCGATTCCTGATATGCTTATTTCACCTTTTTTTGAAGATTAACAACACAGCGGCACCCATTTGTTTTCTTGTTTTCGCTGTTATCGTCAATTAAAACTGCATATTCATATTTCATCATTTCTTTATGTAAAACGGTTAGAAAAATTCGATTAATTAGTTGAAGAATATTTACACTTTGACACAAGCATTCGACTAACTTTGTTTTAATTAATTTGTTTGATAACTTACAAGGAAGTTTTAATGATAAAGGATGGGTCAACACTTTAAGTGTATAGTCGCTTCCGCTATTATCGCGGGTTCCCTATTATCGCGGTATATCCTAATTTTCAAAACAAGGCAAAACAACGCCACCTGTCGTCGATAAACTGAAAGAGCTCATATTACTTATCTATGTGAACTAGCAGTATTATACAGGTATGTATTAATTATTTATTTATACCGAATTGCATCCCTAGTACCGCGATAATAGGAGACGCCGTCCTACAGGGAAATAACACTTGATTTTGATTAGTCTTTTCCATATCAAGACCATCCTTTATAATAATGAAATGTAAAAGTTGTTAATACAAATATTTAAAATTATAAATACAGTCGAACTTTGATGACTCGAATGCCGCGGGATCGGCAAATTTTGTTCGAGCCATCGGAAGTTATAGCGATCCGTGGTTGGTATGTGAGAATCGGTTTCTGTTCACTAAACTAAGCTAACACATAAATCTTTTCTTATTAATTTTATAAATACTACACGATTAGTGCAATTTTCTAAAATTAAATAACAGTTTGTTTACAATCATTAATGTTGTATATATTAACACAACAATAAAAATATTTTCATCTGTTTTAATTTGTTTTACACGACTTATTAATTGCGTGACATTTTCGCGCTTTGTTCGCACCTTTGATTATTACAGATAAAAGTCTGTTCGAGCAAAGGGGTGTCAAACAGATTGAAATCTAACTGTCGGGACCTTGATAGGTGTTCGACTATTCGAGTTATGGGTTGTTCGAACCATCAGAATTAGAACAACATAGAAAATATAGACTTCTAGTTCAGAACCGGACAAACTGTTGTTCGGACGGTGTTCTAGAGATCGAAGTTCGACTGTACTTATTTTAAGTATTGTTACATTGCGTTATATCTATGTAACAACTAAGCCGCGCTCAACCAGAGGCTAGGCGGTGTGAACATTAGTATGCATTTCTGTAACTTCATATAAACTAGTTCAACTAAACCAAACCTGCCCTGTTTTGATTATTCTTGCGATTCGTTGATTTCGAAGATCCCTGAAGTGGCACAAATAGTTTCATGTACTGACCTGAGGCTTGCGCTTTCTCATAACAAAAGATTTGTTAGTGTTTTATATCCAATTATGAATTATTTTAAATGATAACTTATAACAAATTATTATTGTCTTACTTAATCGCTAAATCATGTTTTCTGGTCCTCAGGCGATAACCCGTTTCCCAGAATATGTACAATTTCATGTAATTGTCGTAAGTCGTTATTAGTCGTAAAGAATGGAAAACAAAATGATATTCGAAAGCTGCATGCGTGGGAAAATCATCTACAGATAATAACTTTGTTATTAAATGTACAACGTTTATTTAGTACATGTATTTCTGTTTTAGTAATTGCATTAAATCCGAGTTTTAATTATCTCATTTTTTATATTCACAATACATATTCAAGATTTATTGCAAACTGATTTATATTCGCGAATTTATATGTTCGTGTTTAGGCAAGTTCGGACATCTTTGCGAATATACATTTTCTCGTTTTCCTAATTTCTGAAAAAAATAATTAATTATCATACACGCGCATTCACGAAAATGAATTTCGCTCTTCAGTGCCATTCATAAATAAAGCGAAAATGTATTGGTCGAGTATATTTGTAGGCTTGTAGTCACTGTAATGGGATTCCGTTCAGTATTTAGCACGAGGTATGTTCGAAAAGTAATGCAAATGCTGTTATATTGCAGGACATATATCGATTTTCAAATGTTTGAATGTAGTCTTAGCTGCCTCGATACATGTATTTCTAGATGTTTCTAGAAATCAATTTTACATTCCTTTACATAAACCACACGTCATGAAAGTGTAGCAAAAGTATCTGCTCTTTCGGTGTATGATGAATGTTTATTGAATTATTTCTAATGTTTACTGTAAACGAAGCTTAAGCAGTTAATAGGGTTACATAAAAGACACGCATGGAAAATACTTAAAGTGTATTCAATTTTCAATAACACTTCCGTTGTTTAAAATGTTTTATCTAAGTTCCTTTTGAAACAAAATTGATACACAAGAGTGTCGTGATACTTGTTTGACATTGCCTTTTTGTAAGTTTCTTTTCTCAATTTTCTTTCACCGTTGTATTACTAAACTAAATGTTATCATATGAATGCGTAAGTTCATTAGGACCATCTACAGTGACTCATAGCACCGTTTTAAAGTGTCCAATTTTATAATGACCTCTCTTTTTTCGAAGCCTGTTCTTATTTTAAGTCTGCGGTGTAAGTAAATTATGCTGTTGTTGTTTTAGAAAAAAAAAACACTTACATATTTAAAATTATGTTGAATCGAAATTGGAACAACACAGTCCTTTTCAAACCTTGCCTTCACACAGGGAAGAAACGAAAATAGATGTTTGTTTTTCTCTTTTATTTGTAAAACAATTACACAGTATACTCACTCATAACAAGATAAATACGATTAGTACTTCACAAGAAGAAAAATGACTGTTATTGAAGACATAATCAACAATTATCTGTTGTTTTCTGGTTATCATTGACAAAAGTTTGACAAAGTTTTGTATAACTGGCTTATAAAGGAATCTACTATCATGATTTACAGACTCCATGATGCATGTATTCATATTTAGTATATTTATCATACTTTAAATAACAAAAGGGGCATGTCGCGGGAAAAGGTACCTTCAGTCATTTTTAGAGATTTTTTTAATACATGTTAATAAAGAAAGAATTTACAACTATAAATAAATTTCATTTTACTAAAATGTGATTTTGACAACAAAATGGTATTTTTACGGCGAAATGCATAATAAATAATGTCGTATGCTCAAATTATTGACGTCATTTCAAATATTGACGTCAACTGTCCGAAGGTACCTTTTCCTGTGACGCGCGCAAAATAGTGTTTTTTTTTTTACTAAATGATAAATCAGTTATTAATTCAGAAAAAGTGAAATATGAAGATCAGGAATCGCCACACTCACAAAACAGCCCCCCCCCCCCCCCACGCAGCGAAAAAGAAGAGGTGAAGAGAGAGAGACAGAGAGCAAGTTTGTTTTAGGAATGTCAGTTCAAAGAGAACCCTACGAACAATTAAAAAAAGAGAGAACCTTTGGTGATATCGCATTAGAACGGTCAGTGGCAAAACAAATTGCTAACACAACTTAAAACTATTATATACATTTATTTTCTTTATATCAATGTATTCTTTAACGATAGTTTTCCAATAATTATAGATTTAACGTTTGTAGGTTTCAAAAAAGTTTATGTGATGCCAAATTTCATTAAGCAATTATTTACAATTTGACAAAAGTTATCTTAAATGTGAGCAATTAATAAAGACGTGTTGAAAGTTTCCAACAGTGTTGCAATATACAATTTGGATAATAAAAGACCTTCCTAGTATTACCGGTTGTTTAAACTTTGTTTGACTCGGTTATTAATCAAAACTTTATTAAGCGTGTAATGAAATGATTTCCAATGAAAAGGCTTTTCATGGACAAGTACAATGTATATGCATTTCCATTACTGCCCATGTCCTCAATCGGCTCAATCGAACCGAGCCTGCAATAATTTCTTATCATGTTTTGTGGCTTTCAAAGATCCATTTTCATTTATTTCAAATATCTTTTTCCCAGTAGTAGCAATGTTTTTATAACCCCACCTTAATAAATGCCATTCGGATTAAACCATTTTGATCCTTTGAAATTTGAATATTTGGTAATCTCGGCGTAAATTGAATTATTAATATTTTATTTCATTTGATTTTTATTCTTAAAGGTAATTTTTTATTAGACCAAACTGAGCATTTTACAGTACAAAAAGGTGAAATATGCATATCAGGAATTGCAACATTCAGAAAAAACAGCCTCCCCACACAGTGTTAAAGCTGTGTTGAGGTGCACCTATAAACAAAGACCACCTGTTTATAAAGATCGCAGTTATTTGTGCCACTGACTGATATAAAAAACAAATTCACATATGAACAAAAACAATATTCCTTTACAGACCACGTTTTGGTCTTCCAACGAGTAATCTTTGAAGACAGGTTTGACTGTTCTCTTACAATGCACGTTCAAGGCATCTTGTTATGAACTGCTTCACCGTTATATGGTCTAACACGTGTTGGGATTTAAGTAAAAAGAAATATGTGATGATGAATTATTCTTAATTTAAAATATAACATGATGAATAAGTATTAAATAGCGTTTATATTTATATTAAACATGCTTACACTTGTCTCACTTAATTAATATTTTAGTCTGTGGTTGTTCTTCCCGAAAACTTCATTCTTCCTTTTAATTCAGGTAATATGCATGTTTAGATATGAAATAGTAAATAATAAAAAGTTGTCATTTTCAAAGACTTTGGATATTATAAAACACAATCTTGACAAATTGCTTCATATTCATGATAAAAATGTTCACAAAAAAAAACAAGAAAACATATTTTACTTGTTACATACAGTGAAACCCCCTCTCTAACGGACACCCAAGGGACTAAGAGAAAGTGTCCTTAATAGCGGGTTGTCCTTAATTGTGGGTTTAAATCAAGAAGAAAAGAACATGTCTGTTCTTTTAAAAATCACCCACAATACTGGGGTGCCCGAAATATCGAGTATCCGTAATGAGGGGTTTTACTGTATCCTCGCCTGGTATTCCATAATTTTAATGTAACGAGATGGGAAAGGCCGTCTGCTGATGTTGGTATAACTCGTGGCCTGACCCATTTGCGTAAATAGATTATTTCTCTATATAGAACTGCATGTATATTGTATGCTATTTATTGCAATAAAATATGTTTAAACTACTGTATATAATAAAATAAATAATTTATCAACAATTTACACTACATGGATATATATTTAAAAAAAATAAATATCAACAATTTATTTCTTATGCAACAAACAGACATGTTCAAAAGTAAAATATTCATATGAGAAATCGCAACTCTCAGAAAACATAGAATCTCCATGCAGTAAAAAGGAAATGAAAGCATGAGTTTATAGGAATATTGAATTCAAAAAAGAATCCACAAACAATAAAAATGAGAATTTTGGGGTTACCGCCTTGGAACAGTCAGTGGCTTTACAATGTGCCACCGGGGGTGGGGGTACACCATTTTCTAAGGTGCACCAATCTCAAACTTGACCGTACAAATTTTAATATTTACAGAAAAGAACAGGTTGTCTTGGTGAAATAACTCCAACCCACCCTTCAGCTCAACAATGGTGTATGCAAAAGCACACAAACATATCAAACATATTAAGAAGCAACAGGGTGGGTACTCAATGATCATACCAAGACCAGAGCACCTGGAGTCAAATCAGCAATGGCACGATGACAGGGATAAAAGAAACACGTCGAGCTTCTAGGTTCTTTAAAAGATTTCACCACAAACTTTCATAAACTTTTAAACCCCTGCCACCGTCGTGCAACCAAAGAGGTAAAACAATACTTGTTTATAGAAATCTATGTGTAACAGTGTTTATATTGTTTGCAAAATGTTTCGTATTCTTAAAAAAACATTTTACTGATATTTCTTCATTGTGGATAACATTTTCCTATTGATT
Source organism: Corbicula japonica (assembly GCA_038501625.1). Lineage (NCBI taxonomy): Eukaryota > Metazoa > Mollusca > Bivalvia > Venerida > Cyrenidae > Corbicula > Corbicula japonica. The sequence goes on along the minus strand of JAZAYU010001226.1, from coordinate 64,208 downwards.
AAATTATACGGGACACACCACTGAGAAAAGGTGTCATAACATTGGTCGTATTTTTTGACATGATTTTAGTTCTTACTATATATGTTTGAAAAAAAAAACTTCTCTGAATATTTCTCATTTTAATTATCTGTTGATTTGCATAACTTAAAGCGGCTAGATTGCACTTTACCGGGCGCATGTCGGCAATGTTGTTGTTTACATTGTCAGCCATTTTGAATCTCCTGACAAACTCCTGTCAAAAAGCCTAGCGGCGTTTGAGCGATAAAAAGCAGTGGTGTGGGGGCGGCAGCCCGCATAAAAAACAATTACTTGACTCAGTCACGTGAATATTCGCGTAAATAAGCGCCCGTTAAAGTGCAGTCCTCCCCTTAAAGCAGTTTTATTACATATGTTGACAAAATAAAGATAGTATAACCACTAAATGAATACCCGTTAATGTCGTCTGCTCAGTTTTATCATTTCAAGGATTGACGATACCTTTTCCCCGTGGCGCGCCCCATATACTTTGCTGTCATCCCTTCATTCGCAATTGCCAAAAAAGCTCTTTAGACATTTTTGGCATGACTGACACCAGCCAAACTCGTTTTGATATAATACGTGTTTTCTTCTTCAAGAACTCCTCTCGTCTTCTCGTCAACTTTTAAAGACAATATTCTCGTCAACTTTTATATACAAATAAGACATATTTATAGTGATCTCCCTTTACATACACAAAGCCACACATATTTATTGGCATGTTGATTGCCACCAGGAACATTTGTATTGTTATAATCCCCGATTCTTTCTCTACAAAGTCCTTTTGTCTTTTCGTCAACTTTGTAAGACAATTTTCTCGTCAACTTTTATATACAAATAACACATAGTTTAAGTGCTCTCCCTTTACGCACACAATGTCACAAATATTGATTGGCATGTTGATTGACACCAGGGACATTAGTCTTGATATAATCCCAGATTCTTTCTCTACAAAGCTACAAGTCCTTTCGTCCTCTCGTCTAATGTTAAAGTTGATATTCTCGTCAACTTTTATATACAAATAACACATAGTTTAAGTGCTCTCCCTTTACGCACACAATGTCACAAATATTGATTGGCATGTTGATTGACACCAGGAACATTTGTATTGGTATAATCCCCGATTCTTTCTCTACAAAGTCCTTTTTTCATTTTGTCAACTTTGTAAGACAATATTTTTGCCAACGTTTATATACAAGTAAGACATATTTACAGTGTTATCCCTTAATGTACAAAATACACATTGCGATAAAATTGCTCTATGGATATTTCTTGGCCTGACTGACACCAGACAAGTTCGTATTGATATATTCCGCGTGTTCTTCTTCACGAATTCTTATTGTCTTCTCGTCAGCTTTTTAATAAAGACATAATTGCTATGTTAAATAAATCAAAATGTATATCTCTCAATATATACATGTATGTATATGAGTCGATAATTATGCAACAGTGTCCCGTATTGTAAGAAACACATTTATTATTATCAGTTTTGTTTACTGCTTTATCAACCAATTGAGAAATAAAAGTCCGAAGTATTGCTTTAAATAAATCACTGCTTTCATTTAAATATGCCGAATGCAGACAAACATATAAATATATTTTTAACTTTTGTTTTATCGTTGTAATTAAGGTCTGACGCATTGACTTGCATGTTGTTTTTTTATTTAAATAAGTAAAAGATGCATATACGGAATCGCCCAACCCAGAGCACACAGCATCCACACGCAGGGAAAATGGAGGGAGGAAAAGAGAGCAGGTGTTTATACGAATATCAATTTCAAATATTAAGACACCATAAAGAATTTACGAAAATGAGACTCCTTGGGGTTACCGCCTTGAAACGATCAGTGGCAAAACAATTTGCCACCGGAGGATGAGGGTATTAAACCAGGTTCTTGGGTGCACGAACCCCATACTTGCCCCAGCAGGTTCTCGTATCAACAAACAAATACAAGTTGTCTTGGTGAAATATATCCTTTGACGAATGCGGACAATTTTGTTTTGTATTTAATATTTTGTAATATTTACATACATGAACAAGCTCCTGTATTGGTTATGTTGTTAGCACTGTCTCCTCTTACTGGTTCTTTTCCAAGGGTCAAAGACTGTAATGTTTAGATTTTATCATATATGTAAAAAATTATATTGATACCAACATGTAATAACTAGTACAATCGTACCGTGTGAATAATATGTTTTATATTAAACTAATCACAAAAAAAGTAAAATATCAGGTAACTAAAATGGCATCATTTGCAATTTGTTCAATCGTTCTCAAAATTAAAAACATTGTCGTTGACATAAATACCTGATTTTGTATTGTGTCTTTTTTGCCATTTAAGTATTCATCCGAAGTCTGACTTGTGTCGTTTTCAAGGGCCGCATACTCACTCAGGTCTTTTTCTATAACAGGTTTCTCGTAGATTGTTTGAATTTTCTCAGCGGAAACCTGTTCTGATGATCTTGAACCGATGTCAAGGAATGCAGTCTGCAATTTCTCAGCGGAAACCTGTTCTGATGATCTTGAACCGATGTCAAGGAATGCAGTCTGCATTTTCTCAGCGGAAACCTGTTCTGATGATCTTGAACTGATGTCAAGGAATGCAGTCTGCATCAAAACCGTTTATATATTCGAGAGATTGTTTTAATAAATTTACTTTAGGTATGTTGATATCAATTACTACGTTTGAGCCATGCAGTGTTTCAGTTAGTTCCTACTAGTATTTAAAAATGACTTAGAAAGAGCATCAATTATTTTATTCTTTAATTAACACATGTTTAGTATAAATAAACAAAACCCATGCGGATGTGCTTATTTTGTCTATTTTGATACAATATAGTTCCCTTGTATAAAGGAATGGTTATTTTCCAACAAAATATGCTGAAGAATGCAAGCTATTTTCAATTATCAAGAGGCATTCTATGTTATTGCATAAATCCGATCTTTGTTTCAATTTTTTATAGTTCGTTTCCTTTCCATTTAGTCATTTTTTGCTTTATTTTGAAGAACCACATTCATAAAGAACAACTTTTTTACACAGCTACTTATAGGAGAAAGCAAAAATGTGCAGTTACTTGTAACGCGCAACCAGGTTACTTTATAATTTGTTACTAGTATTATACGGAATCGACCCTACGATTTCGACGCGCGAAGTTATTGCATTAAAAATCTTTGTATCAAATATGTTATGCTTTTCATTTATTCATCTTTGTTTTGCTTTAAATGGATGAGCCACAGTCATAAATCACAGCCACTAATAGGAGAAAGCGAAAATGTGCACGTACAGAATTGTGACGCGTAACCAGGTAACATATTACTAGTATTATTTGTTGTTCCTTAAATATCCAGTTATTCCACTCACCGACTGATTTGTGTCACACGAAAGTGCCGAGTACTCGGCTGATTCATCTCTTCTAGCAATCATCTCGTAGGCCGCCGATATTCCTTCAGCAGCCGATGTTTCTGTAGAAGAAATTGAAAGGAACTGTGGAAGCTACCGAATATGACACTAATGCATGCTCGGTATTATTGAGCCTTTGATGGACAGTAAAGTAAATGCATTACAGCCCACACCGCCTAGCCCCTAGTTAAGCGCAACTCAATACACTATTAAACAATTATACAATTTTTATTCATCCCAAATGATTATGTCCATTTAAACAACATTTTATTTATAAATACCGGTATCGCTATTTTGCAGACGATTTTCTATGTTACTGTAAGCGACCTTGTTGTTGACGTTGTTGCCTTCTATGTTTTGTTCAGTCCCCCGTCTGTAATAAATAACATTGACAGAAAAATAGCAAGAAATAGCGCATAAACCGATTGTCTATGACGTAACGTCATGTATCCAAATTTTAGCCCCGTTTTCTGAACGTTCTCATTCTGCAGTTTTGTGCGTACGTGTACTAACATGAAAAAAAACAGTGAAAATAAAAAAAAAAAATTTTCCACTGATTGAAAACAGTAAAACACCATTTTTGTTTCACCGGAAAACTCTATAATTCACTAAAACGAATAAATTTAATTCTTTATTTTCCTTATTTCTTAGTATTTTGCATAAGGTTTATCAATATTTACGTGTATGTTTCATCTAATAAAGACATATTAGTTGCACAATAAAAGAATATTTTGTTTTATTATACTGCAAAGAAATTTCCTTGAATTTGATTGGATAATTTGCCGTTGATGTAAATCCGTATTTACGGATCGGCCGTAGATATGAACGCACGTGCCTTCATTTCCCTCTCTGGCCTCCCACCTTTTGTTGTCGTCCACCATTTTGTTTTGATTTCCCGTAAAAATGCATAATTTGAAGCCGATCTTGTAAATTATAAAGCGGTATGCATAGGGATTATTAAAATTGTTACAGAAAGTATTTGTGTTATTTTTTAAAGTTGAAAACAATAAGATTATTCTCAAATTTTGTAAATTAATATCAAACCGATAGTCCATTCATTTCTATAGAAGTGACGTCATGCAGGTAAATTAATGACGTCAGACAGGTAATTACCGGGTATGAGGGTCTCAGAGGGGGAATTAAGACGTTCGGTATTAAATAAGCGAAAAAAAATGAAAAATCGATGTTTTCTAATTATTTTTGTCTGAAAAAGTCTTTTCAGTATAATAAAACAATTATTTGGTAGCTTGAAAGGGTATGTGACGATATATTGCCGGTCTGGGTGTCATATTATCCCTCGCCTGCGGCTCGGGTAATATGACACCCAGACCGGCAATATATCCTCACATTCCCTGTCAAAAAACCAAATAACTATATACTATCACCGACTGTAGATAAAGAAATGGAAAGAAAGTGTGTCCCACCTTTTAAATAATACAACAGCACCAACAATAACGATTACTGTTAATGCCAAAGCCCCTCCGACTGACCCTCCAATTGTTGCAATATCTCCGTTACGTTTTTCGGCAGATCTGTACTCGACTGAATAAAGATGAAAATATTACCTGTACATTCATTCATCTTCATGTATATCCGTACTATTATCACTACAATTTCAAGAAATATTTATTTAACGCTATATGTATCCGTAGATTAAAAGTTATATTATACAACACGGTTGGTATGCAAATAATGGAAATCGCGGATAATGGAAGATGCCGAGAATAATGGAAGGTCAGCAGGAAGCAGATTGTGTATGGAACGGTTATGTTTTTTGCATGAATTTATTTTGTATCATGAAAGAAGTTCGGATATAAAATGAGTATTCAGATATATCTTTATTGAGAATAATATAAAGTGTTTTTGTAGAAATCAGTGATGAGACGTAATCATTTTCCTGTTTTCCACCTCATCTGACGGCTGTTTACAAATGTATGGTTATCATAGCAAGGCTATGATATCTGATTCTGTCGCAACGTATTATTTATTTGATTGGAATAACACGAAATGCACGAAAATACATAATTATAATGTCTTTTCTGCCGTTCTAAGATTATACTCGTGATCTACTGTTACATGTATCCGCTATATCCATTAGCCGAAGACTTACTATGATTATAAGCGATGTGCATGTATGCTGTATGAGATCAGTCTTCCCAGTAAAAATAAGGATTGCCATAAAAGAGGGAATACTGGTTGATACTAAAAAACACCAACATAAACCTATATTATTGATATACTAGCAAAAATATATCAAACAAAAAATAAATGTTATAACAAGTATTTTCATTTTATAAGTAACAGATTGAAACATATATTTTATAAAGTGTAAATTATATTTACACATGAATTTCTGGGCAAATGTCGAGGAATTTGATTGGTAATTTTGTATACTAGAACCTACCTTGCATCTCACAATGTGCCCCATACATATCCGGGCTCACGCAACCATTCAGGCAGGCACCTGTCTCTATTTCACAAAGCAGATCCCCATTAGTTTTGTTACAATTAGCACTACATGTTTTTGAGCAATTATACAGATATTTCCCTCCTTTGCACACTGAACATTTCCCGTTATTACGATTGCATATTTGACAATAAGGTTCACAGTTCTTTTCACATTTAGGTCCCCACTTGTTATATACACATCCTTGTAAACATTGTCCATTGGTTCCGTCACATTTTTGGTCTATACAGGAACTTTGGCAAACCTGACATATGTTATAACTAAACGAAGTGTTCTTGGAAGGGTAATATCCAGATCGACACAAACTACAGCCGTTGTTTGTTTGTCCAAAATTTATAGGACATTCTTCGCACCGTGGATCAACACTTTCACACTTGAATGAACAATCATAACCATAGTATCCCGATTCGCATCCTTGAGAACAGTTAGACGCCGATACACACATATTGTCTTTACAATTACGACTGCACTGACAACAAGCACCATCTTCGGGATAGTTTGAACTCTCCAAACATTTCGAGCAAATTCCGTCCACACACATGTCAGTTCTACACGTGCACAATTTATTCATATTTTTATATTCTTGTTTACAGTCGGTACAAATTCCGGTTTCACTGCATTTACAGTTTTTCGGGCAGTCACAGTAGTCACCTGTATACCCCTCCTTACAGCCCAACGTGCACGATCCGTTGTTATAAAAGCATTCCCCATTCAAGCAGTTAGCAGAACAGGTATCGGAGCAATCGTTTCCCCATTGTTCGTGTGTACAGCCATACACACAATATCCTGTTCTTTCATCGCACGTGTTATTTAAACAATTAGGTGAACAATGAAGATGACAAGAAAAATATGAGTTTCCGTTATGCTGACCATAACGGCCGTCAGCACATTTGGTGCACTTGGAGGAAGAATCTCTTTCACATGCTTTACAATTCGTACTGCATTTAGACTGACATTTTCTATTGTACCAACCATTTATACAGCTTGTGCAATTTTCTTTGTTCGTACATGTGACACAATTGTTTGGACATTGTATATCGCAATGTGTTCCGTAAAACCCGGGTTCACAAGAAATACAGTTACCACCAATTTCGCATGTTTTATTTAAACAATTGCTTGGACATATCTCCTCACAAGTTACACCAGTAAATCCATTTTCACACGATACGCAGCGACCAGAGTTGATACCACACATACTATTCCAGCATTTTGAAGGACAGATACTTGAACAGGTTTGGTCAAAATATCCATTTGTACACTCGGTACATATATTATCAGATGTGCATGATGAACGACACGTTGAATGACATTCGGTCTGACATGCAACGCCTCCATACTGGTCTTTACATTTCAAGCACATACCTTCCGACGTGCAAGTTTCACAATTAATACTACAATTTGAACACATGCCAGATGACAGTTTGGTAAACCCAGCATGACAAGTATCACAACTTTCCCCGTCATAACCGACTTTGCATCCGTGCATACATTTTCCAGATTCTTTCTGGCATGCTTGTGAAAAACAGCCAACGCTGCAGGTATTTTCACATGATTCACCCCAATATGGTGATTTACAGTCACAATGGTTTGATGAGCACGATTTGCAATTTTGGGGGCATTTTACATGTAGGCTACAGTCGTTGTGCACCTTCCCACCACTCTCTCCGTTATAATAGCCATCCTGACACCGCAAACACGTTCTGTCACTGCCGTAAAATTGGGAACACGACACACACGATCCTGGGCATCGATGAGAGCAGCTGCTACCCCAGTAACCTTCTTGACATCCATAACACGTTTGTGTACCGTATGAGCATTTTGAGTTATTACAGCATTCACATGGCGGGCATATTTCGTTTCCTTTTACTAAAATATGACATATGTATATTGACATGCTTTAACATTACAATCTTATCTCATGAAAACCTCTACACTACATTTTGTTGGATCTGACTTCGGTGAGATTGGTAAGAACGTAACTTAGGAGTTCCAAAATTTGTTGTGTAAATGTTTGGCGATTAAAACCTAAATGTGCACTCATTATTTTTTCTATTGAAACTTGTTCCAGGCCTATTGATTTAAGACGTAGTAAGAAATATATATTTATATTTGTGCATGATCATTAAACCCGATAAATGAACAATTTTCAAATTAACCGTGCATTTCAATAAAATATAGACCTAATCAAATGTCATAAATTATAAGGAAAATCATAGTTATATTAACAATAATAACATTTCAAACTAAGTTATTCTGGGTTAATTTAGATAGATAACCATAACGCAATAAAAATACGGCGGTATCGCCAAGCTAATTACGCATGAGACAAAAAGAGTACATACCATCCGTACCCACCATCAACCAAAGAAAATACACTTGTCAAAAGTTCTAAGTGCACACTTTTTAATGTTGAATATCTCAACGTAAAATTATCATTACAATTAAAAGAAAGTATGTTAAATAAAATCAAACAATAATAATTATTTGAAAATTGTGCATTTGTTTTACACAATTAGCTTAACTACGTCCTCATACGCTATATATGCGTAGGATGTTTTACATAATTACGTTAACTACGTCCTCATACGCTATATATGCGTAGGATGTTTTACATAATTAGCTTAACTACGTCCTCATACGTTATATATGCGTAGGATGTTTTACATAATTACGTCAACTACGTCCTCATACGCTATATATGCGTAGGATGTTTTACATAATTAGCTAAACTACGTCCGCATACGCTATATATGCGTAGGATGTTTTACATAATTAGCTTAACTACGTCCTCATACGCTATATATGCGTAGGTTGTTTTACATAATTACGTCAACTACGTCCTCATACGCTATATATGCGTAGGATGTTTTACACAATTAGCTTAACTACGTCCTCATACGCTATATACGCGTAGGATGTTTTACATACTTACGTTAACTACGTCCGCATACGCTATATATGCGTAGGATGTTTTACATAATTACGTTAACTACGTCCTCATACGCTATATATGCGTAGAATGTTTTACATAATTAGCTAAACTACGTCCTCATACGCTATATATGCGTAGGATGTTTTACATAATTACGTCAACTACGTCCTCATACGCTATATATGCGTAGGATGTTTTACATAATTAGCTTAACTACGTCCTCATACGCTATATATGCGTAGGATGTTTTACATAATTAGCTAAACTACGTCCTCATACGCTATATATGCGTAGGATGTTTTACATAATTAGCTAAACTTCGTCCTCATACGCTATATATGCGTTGGATGTTTTACATAATTACGTCAACTACGTCCTCATACGCTATATATGCGTAGGAAGTTTTACATAATTAGCTTAACTACGTCCTCATACGCTATATATGCGTAGGATGTTTTACATAATTACGTCAACTACGTCCGCATACGCTATATATGCGTAGGATGTTTTGCATAATTACGTCAACTACGTCCTCATACGCTATATATGCGTAGGATGTTTTACATAATTAGCTTAACTACGTCCTCATACGCTATATATGCGTAGGATGTTTTACATAATTACGTCAACTACGTCCTCATACGCTATATATGCGTAGGATGTTTTACATAATTAGCTAAACTACGTCCGCATACGCTATATATGCGTAGGATGTTTTATAATAAATTTAAAGTTGTGCCAGTTAAAAGCATTTTGACGGAACGTTCGTGGTCTTCAGTCGTCAAACTTTCCATTGTTTTAAATTTGTGTGTGTTTTCTTAGATTTTCCGGTGTCGATGAACATGTGGAAAACAAAATTGGTTGTAAACATGGTAAAAGAGTCGATTTCGATTGCCACACGTTCATTTTTGAATATTGTTTAATCTTAAACGTCGTTTGCATCTGCTTGTTACAATGTATTTTGAATTTTTTAAACAATAAAAAAGTGAAATATGCATATCCGGAATCAAGACACCAAGAAAACACAGCCCCTGCGAAGCTTAAGCAGAGAGGAGAGCAGATAAATTTATAAAATGACCTAGTATTTCAAATATGACAAAACAAACAGTATTCAAAAAAGATAACTTGATGATATTCAGCTTAGAACAAAAACAAGTTGCCACTGGAAGTTTAAATCAGGATTAACATCATCAAAAAATGAAAAAAAATACAAATCCTACCTTTGTGGTTGGGAAAAATTAGAATGATGAATACTGCAAGCAGAAGAGGTATCATCTCTAAAACTGCAAATAAAAAATGCAAACCTATTTAAACTTTGGCTTATTTCTGTAATTTATTTTGCATTCATTAACACCATCTTCAGTTAAAAAATGCTGTACAGTACATTTTGATTAACGACACCAAGACAAAATAGACTACAAACAAAGGTGCCTCAGGTACATGTAACAGTGGCTTCCCTATTAATCCCTTATAATCCAACATAACTCTAAATGTGTGAATATGAAATATTGCATTCCATGAATGATTCTTGAATTCACGCTTTATGTGAATACTTTAAAAAATTAAATAATGATACTAAATCTTTAAGGTATGACCATCCTAATGAATACCTATATCCAAAAGAGTATCCAAGGGAGGTAACTATAGTAGTAAGTTAGTGTAGATTTCTATCACCCAAGTGGACCATGGTTCAAATCCCACTTTTTTTTGGAAGCCTAGAGCTTAAATTATTGGCATATTTCTTTTTTTCCTGTATAATTCTGTCATTGAATATAAAATTCTCATGATTTAAACTAAAATAAGCAAAATAATCAAGATTAAAGGGGTTTTTGCTATCAGAATAGTGTTTATTCAAGTCATCAATTTGAAAATTTCTAAAACTGGACGGTAAACTTCTCTGAAATTTTGTTTAAATTTTGTTTAAGGTATATAGTTAAAAAAATGGTAAATTTTTGTATATTGCAACAATCAGAATTTTGCACAATTTTCATTCATTTAGTCTCGTGAAATATAAAAAATGCATTTTTAAAATTTATTTGGTAAAAAAATGTCATTTTAAGATAAATTCTGTATTTATATATTATATCTTAAATTGGTTTAGTGAAATATAACATATTTTTGATAAACTGTAAAAAATTAGGGTTGAATTTATCAATAACAAAAAAATTTGTCACCGATTAAAGAATTTGGATACTTTCACGTTTTTTCTCACTTTTTTAAATAAAAAAAGCTAAAAATCTCAAAAACTACGAGGTGAAAATCATTAAGTAACATTAGTATACATTTATAAAAGTTTAGTTATCATGAGTACTAGCGGCTCTCTAACCAATACAGAATATAATAGAGAAGCATGTAGACTACAAGAATATTCAGGTTAAGGTTGTTACGTCTTATAAATAGAAATTTACCATGTTTTTCATTTCACCTCTTAGCTTACTGCTATGTTTAATCGTAATTCGCCAGTGAAAACGTTATTATATTAACATCTCAAACTTAAATTGTATAATATTTTTTTAAATAAATAAAATGTTATATTAATTGATTTCTTCGCACTCTCTTTTCATGATTGCTGCAATTAGCAATTAACAATCCAATCCAACTTTATGTTAATGGTACGTACAAGTAAATATATCATTAGCTTCAAAAGGAAAGAATAAAAAGGTTCTTATTCTTCTCATTAAAATCGTTCAGTTAATAAGATATTATTATGATTATTCGAGAATTGTAAACTGATAATTAACAGAAAAAGTAGGTTTAAATTGAAAACTGTAAAAATGAGAAATAACAATATTAACTGTTGTGAAAAGTATGAATGATAAATTTACTTGTTTAACAATAAATATTCAAGTACTCAACAGGAAGATAAAGAAACGTGTTCTAAGAATCTAACCGGGAATTCAAATTAAACTCATGAAGTTAATTGTACTTGTAATTACTTCTTTACTTGCTTTTCGTATAACGCAATGATTAGTAAGTGTTGAGGCGCATCAAGGCAAAATATCAAACTATGCTAAGTAAGTAAGTGTTAAGGCACATGAAAACAAAATAGCACACCATGTAATATTTACACCTTTATTTCCACTGCTTCAATATCCTTTACCGGACGAGTGAAGGTCAATCTTCAATGAACACCGTTAGCCTTATCACCGCGCAATGGTAAGCACGTTCCATTTTCTAGAATTATCATTGGTTTAAAAAATAACACATTAGTCTTTTCTAACTTCCCGCCAAAATAACGCCGAATCCCAAACATTCTCGGGTATTACATCAGAACCAGGTTAAAGGCACGTTCCATTTTCTAGAATTATCATTGGTTTAAAAAAATAACACATTAGTCTTTTCTAACTTTCCGCCAAAATAACGGTTTTTACTTAGACTATCATTTACTCGCATAGATAGTACTTGCTGTGATACAATTTGATGTTTGTTGTGAAATATTACGTTTTTCTGTATGTAAATGTTTGAAAAAAAACGGATGAATGTATTCAATAAACATGGAACTATTTTTGGTCGTAGTATGATTTTTTTGATTTGAGTAAATAGGCGGACCAGTCCAAATGCCAAACCCGGGGTAAGAAATGTTTTAAACAACATTTCGAAATTAGTAAAAGTATATATTTTATATTAAATTTAGAAACAAAATGATAAAATGAGGTGTAAATATAAGGAATAAATTTCGTGTTTGATAAGTTCACCGAGTCTTGAACGTCATTAGGGCTGGTTAAAGCACGCGTGGAGTCCTTCGGACTCCACACACTTACTTAAAATTTAGAATACCGCTCATAAATTAGGATTACCTTAACTTCATTTTATAAATAGTGTCTTATATTTGACATTAATTTGCAAGTGAAATCCTTGCGCAGGAATACCTGAAACAAATGTGAACATTAATTTATTGTTATTTGACGCTTAACACGTCTAATTGAAACAAAGAAATAAACAAAGAAACTTTACACGTGTTCTTTACTGTCGACGGAAACCCGACGAATTTGAAACCGGTTATAAAAACATTTCAGGAATGAATTTTTGTTGGTAAAATAAAATCTGTTTTTCTATGAATCTGAAACAGGCTACTTTATTGTATTATTGTTATTACCTGTTTTTCATCTACTTTCAGTTCCAATACGAAGTGTTCCTATTCAATTTAATTCTATTGGTTACTTGATTTTGTTAAACAGCGTTTGATTGGTTTATTCTTATTGGTTGGTGAAACTTGTTTTGTAAGTAACCATGATAATATTGTCACATGACTGTGCACGGTATAAAATCCGTTGCACAGCCTGTTTTTGAGTAGGACTTCACCGTCCATCAGGTCGGTGGTCTTCGAAGCCTTAGTGCTTCACTTTAATTTTTGGTCCTATTTGCTTGGGATTTATTCTCCCTTATTTTTGGGTTATTTTTCGCAGTGTCGCGATGTTTTTGCTACAAAATCTATGAGGGTCCGAATTTGATAATTGATTTAATTTCAAGTATTATTATTGTGACACACTAGTACTGTGAATATTAAGTAACTGATTTTCCATTATAACATTGATTAAAAGAGTAGCACTGTGAAATTATTCTTTGTCCCTTTTTTCCATATTTGTTGTCACTCCATGAAATGCTGTTCGTCCGTCCGTTCATTTAGATAAAACTTAGTGTCCGTCAGTCCAGTGGTCTAGTTTGTCCGTAAATATTATTCATATAAAAAACCACTATACGATCCTTGTTATAATTCACAGAGCCTGGTACAAATCCTTATAAATGAGGCACGCAACGGAAAAAGGTACCTTCGGTCATATTTTGTGACATTTAAGTTGTTTCTTCAGAAAAAACTTAACACTATCTTTTGCTTTCTCATAATTAATTAAAAGATGATTTGTTATAACTTGGGTGGATTAAGGTAAGGCCTTCCTAACTGGCACTATTAAGAATCCAACTTCTGATTATATTTTCATCAACTGCTTCATACCATTGACTTGTATGCAAAATTTTAATGATTTTCACCGCGTAGTTTTTGAGATTTTTAGCTTTTTTATTTAAAAAAGTGAGAAAAAACGTGAAAGTATCCAAATTCTTTAATCGGTGACAAAATTTTTTGTTATTGATAAATTCAACTCTAATTTTTTAGTTTATCCAAAATATGTTATGTTTTACTAAACCAATTTAAGATATAATATATAAATACAGAATTTATTTTAAAATGACATTTTTTTTACCAAATAAATTTTAAAAAATGCATTTTGTTATATTTCACGAGACTAAATTAATGAAAATTGTGCAAAATCCTGATTGGTGCAATATACAAAAATTTACCATTTTTTAACTATATACCTTAAACAAAATTTAAACAAAATTTCAGAGAAGTTTTCCGTCCAGTTTTAGAAATTTTCAAATTGATGACTTGAATAAACACTATTCTGATGGCGAAAACCCTTTAATCTTGATTATTTTGCTTATTTTAGTTTAAATCATGAGAATTTTATATTCAATGACAGAATTACACAGGAAAAAAAGAAATATGCCAATCATTTAAGCTCTAGGCTTACAAAAAGAATAGCTTCGAAATGCATAATAATTTTTATATATTATTAACGTCATCCGCTCAATTTTATGACGTCGTTGCAAGAATGGTCGTCACTTGTCCGAAGGTACATTTTCCAGAGAGTCACCACAAATAATAATAATAATAATAATAATAATAATAATAATATTAATAACTATTTTAATTTCAATAATTTGTCTTATTATTATTATTATTATTATTATTATTATTATTATTATTATTATTATTATTATTATAAGTAGTAGTAGTAGTAGTAGTAGTAGTAGTAGTAGTAGTAGTAGTAGTAGTAGTAGTAATAGTAGTAGTAGTAGTAATAGTAGTAGTAGTAGTAGTAGTAGAGGCAGAAAGTGAGTGAATCATTATTAATTTTATAACAACAAAAAACGAACATATTTTATTTAATTACTATGTTTATTGCTCCAACCTCCATCCTGACGAAATTATTTTTGGACACAATACGAATTAAAGCTTGGAATGACAGTCTTAAATGTGTGTTAAGTTTTTTTAATCGAAATACTCCCAGACTTCAATAAATAACTTACATTTCTATTTTGATAACAAAATTGTGTTAAACTTTGCATTTTTATGATTAAAAATAATAAAATAGTAAGTTTTTAGTGTTAAAGGAAATAAGTTAAAAATAACACATTGCAAATAAGAGATTATCGCTGACATTGTAAATGATTAACCGTTATCACATACCAAAGATATCATTTTTGAGAGAGTTGGCGGTGACCCATTAAGTCAGTGCAATCTTAAGACATTTAGACATTTAGACAAAAATACAGAAATATTAATACTAATCTTGTAAATTGTTATTTTTGTACAACTATTTCTACAGATTGTTTTCGTTTTGCATTGGGTGTGGCTAGATAAATAGCCGCATACAAACTGCATTGTATTAGACTGGGCACAATGTTTTGTTTTGTGATGTCGACGAGCGCACCATTCTGATCTTTAATTGTGTTAAACGTCTACTATTTAATTGTTATAGTTGTTTTTATCTTTTCGTTAAAAGAAGTTTAGTTATTAATGTTAAGTCGGACTGAAATTAAGCATTCATTCAACAGAATGACCGAGTATTTCAAGTAAGATGTATATATTACCCGCAAGATAAAAGCTGTTTAGCACTTTATAAACTTCTGTGTTGTACTGAAAAAGAAATTAACGCCATGCATCTCTATAGATTGTAATGATCAGGTAGATAATTTATATTTTTCTTCATTTTAAAGTATCCTGCTTTACAAAATTGATCTACTTAAAAATAATTAATTAACTTGTTTAATTTACTTAATCTTCCCTCTTTTTTGTAGTGGTTTAGTATGCCTTATTTTGTAAATAGTGTAAACTGTAGACAAGCGACCTATAGCAAATACAACTTGTTATCAAAAGATCTTACATTTCAGAAAAAAAGTGAAACATTATATAGTTATTTGGTTTCTTGACAGGGTGTGTGAAGATATATTGCCGGTCTTGGTCTCATATTACCCGAGCCGTAGGCGATGGATAATATGACACCCAGACCGGAAATATATCCTCACACACCCTTTCAAGAAACCAAATAATTGTTTTATTATACATGTACTGAAAACATTTTCCAGGCAAAATATAGTAAGAAAACATTGGTTTTTCATTTATTTCGCTGATTTATCCCGAGCGTCCTAATTTCCCCTCTGAAAACCTCAAAATTTACCTGCTTGACGTCATTTATTTACCTGCATGACGTCACTACTATAGAGTTCAATGGAATATCCATTCGATTTTTGTTTTACAAAATTAAAAATATTTTTGATTGTTTTCAACTTTATAATCTTGACACACTTATTTCCTACAAAAATTTAAGTAATCCATAAGCATACCGCTTTAAAAATTAGGACGTAGGCTTAACAGCATGATTTGTTAACGAAGTTCAAAACAAAATGGCGGACGACAACAAAAGGTGGGAGGCCAGAGGGGGGATAAAGGCGCGTGCAGTTAATATCTACGGTTGATCCGTAAAAAGGGACAAACATCAACGGCAAATGATCCAATCAAATTAAAGGAAATTTCTTTGCAGTATAATAATAAGCCCTGGTCACGACCCGCCGTTCGTCTTTTTTGTCCGTACGTGTTCTTCGGAGATTACGTTCGCTGTGTTTATGGGTCGGACGTGACAAGAGCAGGGAGGACGCACGTCACACTCACGGGTTGCGCAAGGTGTGAGTACGTGGCCCGCACGCCACGTCTAGGGGTAACAGGATGCGTGAATCGTACGTTCCGTAGGTGGTAAGTGAGTTGTACGTTCTGACAACGTGCTTACAACGCAAGATCTCCGTGCGATTTCCATTTCAATGTACTGAGGCAGTACTGCTCAAGTACGGTGTTCGTACTCGCTTGCACGTTGTAAGTGGGGTGAACTTGAGTTTATTTCCGTGGCTGTTGGTTGATATATATATATAAGGAAGACCTATTGATGCTCCCTAAAAACCACAGCTGCCGCTGCATTGAAATGCCGCCCCTTCAACATGAGATATTGCAAATTCTGCTGCTCCAAAAATAGCTTGCTGTGGCACGACAGGAACACGAGGTGCTATTATTTGCAGTTCTAAGGGAGATGGAGAGCCTTAAAAATTCTCCCCGTACATATAGTCAGTACTGTTGCAGTAAAATATCCCATAACCGATGTCATGCAGTGATGGTAACGTATATCAGGGCTATCCGATCAACCCGTTTTGGGGTTGTCCCGGCAAGCTCAGTTTGTTGCGTCGTCGGAATTGCAGGGCTAGGTGCTGCCGCCGTGACGATGTGGGTTCGCTCCCAGCTAGTATTGACATTTTAACTTAAATAACTTTATATAATGCATACATGAAATCATAATAATAACTTAAATTTCCCAAGCAGTTTACTTTATTTTGATATAGAACGTTGTATCACTGTTACATGTGTGCAAATAAATCACATTTTATAGTGATAAAACAACCATAACTGAGTTATTATACTGTACAAATAATCATTGCAACAATACTAACAACAATCAAAACAATTAAACTAATTATAACTATAATAATAATAGTTAAAAAGTTAATCATAAACATTTGAAAGATTATTGTTTATTATTTTAACTTTGAACCTAAAATACAAGCCAGAAATTACTGCTTATCTATCTGTCCGTCTGCACCTGACCACACATCAAGTTTCAAGAAGACGTCTACACAAGGGGGATGTAAAAAGTCATTTAAATTAAATAATACTAAGTGTTACCTTTGAGTTTAATATGTTTTCCCTTTCAACATAAAATCTGGAGAATCGAATTTATCAAATGCAGTTGGTTTTATTCAACTTAAGTAAAATAGATTAAGCAGTGCACTAATTACAACCACTATCATTATCAATGTACACAATCAGGAAGAAACATGCAAACTTCTGGGAAGTATTAAGTAGTATTAAGTAGTTTTAATTAATAAATTTATACAATATTTCCATCCCATTTTGTTTGAGATTTGTGTTTAAGATATCATATTAAATGAAGAACACTTTGTTAACGCAGAATTTTGAGACTATGGGAAGAATGCATACATATGGTCGTTGTTAACAGACTTATTTGGACAAGTTCATGTGCGAATGAAACATTTGCAATTGTTTCATAAATAAGTAGACCATCACGTGTTACTATATTATTTAAAATAATTACAGTTGTTGAACATTTACCTGCGAATTGTGTCCTTTAAGTCAGACAATTTGGAGTTCCAGGGCTAATGGTTTGGAGTGGAATACGCGATGACGTAAAAATGAGCCTCGTCGTTATTCGAAGAAATAAAATGCATAACGTTATTGTTATGAAATCTTGCAAACAGTCGTGGTGCCGTTTTTTTTTCAATAGAAACCCATTGACATGATTTTCATGCATAATATTGCAAGAACATACACGGCAAGACTGAATCAGAATTTCCTCGCCAACGCTAACATTCTAGTTTTGCCATGGCCTGCATGTTCATCGGATCTCTGTCCAACAGATCATTTGTAGAACCATCCCAATCGGCAAATCAGAAGTCGGCCTATAGTTTCTAGTCATGCTCCAGGATTTGAAAGAGCGCCTCAGTGACCAATGACAACGCACTACATCTGACGTCATTAGTCGTTTTACAACATTAGTCTGTAGACTTGTTCGTGCCTGAATTGATGCTCAATGTTGACATGCACGTTACTGACGGGCCTTTGAGACGTGTGATGGGACATTTGACCTTTTTTCTCTTTTAACTGTTTTAATGAATGTTTATTTTAGACCCCACCTATCTTAACTCGTGTCCTTATAACGAACATGAATTTATGGAAGTAAGTTTGTGTACACATGCTGTAGAAAAGTTTCTTATTATAATTACAAATGAAATATACCAATCGGAAATATCTATACTGGTTTGATTTCATTTTTGTCCTTGCAAAAAAGAAGACTAACTAAAGTTTGTTTTGGGCACTTGTTTTTTTATGACTGAAATTGTACAGAGCCCATATGATTGTTTATATTTTATTAAGCCATCGCGAAAATTAGAAAACATTTCTTCTACACAATGTCAAATTAATGGAGTAAATTGGTAATAATAAGACTTCTACTAATTTTAATATAACATTTTGTTGATTGTAAACCCTATTTCTGATCCGGGAGTGTATAAAAAAGGAAACTTATCCTATCTAGGTAAGATATACATGCTCAGAGATCACCGAAATTTATCCTTATCTATGTAAAATATACATGCACGCAGATCACCAAAAAATGTCCTTATCTAGGTAAGGTATATGTGCTAACAGATAACCTAAACTTATCCTTATCTAGTAAGACATAAACGAGCTCACAGCTCACCGTAACTTATCTTTATCTAGGTACGATATACATGCACACAGATAACCATAACTTATCTTTATCTATGTAAGACATTCATGCACACATATCACCAAAACCTTTCTTTAACAAAGTTAAATATACATGCTCATAGATCACTAAAACCTATCTTTACCTAGGTACGATATACATGCACACAAATAACTTAAACTTATCCTTACCTATGTAAAATATTCATGCTCACAGATCACCAAAACTTATCTTTATCTAGGTACGATATACATGCACACAAATAACTTAAACTTATCCTTACCTATGTAAAATATTCATGCTCACAGATCACCAAAACTTATCTTTATCTAGGTACGACATACATGCACACAAATAACTTAAACTTATCCTTACCTATGTAAAATATACATGCTCACAGATCACCAAAACTTATCTTTATCTAGGTACGATATACATGCACGCAAATAACTTAAACTTATCCTTACCTATGTAAAATAAACATGCACACAGATCACCAAAACTTATCTTTATCTAGGTACGATATACATGCACAAAAATAACAAAAACTTATCCTTATCTAGGTAAAATATACGAGCACACAGATCAACGTCTAACTATATTTAGCGTTTAAGACGTAAAAATGTTCCTCGTACGTAAATTCAGTTAAATTATCAGTAAATATCGTTTTGAGCATTTAATATAATATGACACCGTTTCTTACTTTTTTTATTTTTAAACTAAAATAGAGAATATATGCTAATTATTCACTTTACTTAATGTTTTAATTCGATTTCTATGCCGTTATATGTATTTTTATTTTTGCCAGTTACCAGGCTCACTCAAACCGAGTCTGTCATATTTTTATATTGTATTTGTTTTTCAAAATTCCCGTTCAGCTAGTGTAATAAATAAAAAAGAACATTGAAAGCCATCGAATACGACAATTATTAACATATTGCAAGATCATTTTGATTGAACCTGTTCGTAGGCAGTAATGTAACTGCATATTACTGGCCACGCCTCATGGCCCCGACTTGAGCGCAACTCAATATTTACACAAATAATTATTTCGAGCTTGACGGTCGTGAAAAATTGTTGCTGTTATTTACACCTCTAAAATATAAATTTTGATCCATCGGTATTCGGATAAATACCATTCTATGTTCAGCGGCATATGGTCCCTAGACGAAATAATGGGTTTCAGAGGGGATCTGTTAGTATAAATCCTACAATTAATCAGGCTGTAACCCGCCACAGTCATTCTTTTCGCATAGAAAGAAAAGAACTTTGAAAGCCACCGAACACCACAAATAACAAAATATTGCAGGCTTTGTGTTATCGAGCCTGTTCACGGACATCTATGGAAATGCACATTACTGCCCAAGCGCTACACAAATAAATATGCTTGACGACCTTAAAATTGTTGTTGATAAAACATACTGATTGAAAAAGGAGCGACATTTTTAAACCGCTACACGACAAAAATAATGATGATGATTATGTGATATTAAAATAATTGGAAATGGATTTTGAAATTCACTGCAAATAGCAAAATGTTGTGAGCACGGGTTTATGGAAAATTCATATGCATATACCCTCAAAGCCGCCTAGCCGCCGGTTAGCGCTACTTATTATTTACACAAATATTTATCAAGTACAATGTACTAAACTGTCTTCAGAGATGGTAATTGAAAATATGACCAAGCGACATAAACTTAGCTGTTAATCATTTAGGACTAAGTGAGGTTAAATCAAAATCTTCTCACGATGATGGCATTTCTTTGATGCACCACAAAACAATAAATACAAAAGAATACAATAATTATATTTAAAGTTGGTGTTTTATTTATAAATTGCGTTAATATTTCCATGGGATTATGTCCAAAATCCCCTGAAAAAGTGAAAAATGCTTATCAGGAATCGCCACTCTCAGAAAACACTCAAACCCAATAGCATTGTTCAACTCTGAGCGGCTTTAGCTAGAGCCGTGTCTTTTCGAGTAGTACACCGTACTGCTCACCACCGTATTTTATGAACGTTTTGATGAATATGACTTCATCGTGGACGTCGCAGTTGTGTACTCAATATAAAATAAGAAAGTAAAACACAAAACCCAGTAAAAAGTATGTATATTTGTTTATTATTTGCTATGTATTGATTATATATTTGGATCTTGGTAGACATAATTAAGTCAGAGTATAAGAAATGAACATGTATTTTACAATGATTATGCTAAAAACTAATGATGAAGAGTATAATCCAATAAAGTATTGTAAAGTTACAATTATTCAAAGCAAGAAAACTTGAACATCAGCGTATTCGTTACAAACAATTTTGCTGAAATAGCATTTCTCAGTTCTATATACATTTGCAAAGCAGTCTAAATTTATGCTAGTGTCCCATTTAATTAAGTTTTAAATCTATAGATTTTGCAACATTGAATTGTTAGAATTCGAACGTATACCTTAATAAAAGTAATGAGATGTTTCTAAATTTTTATGTGGTTTTAGCATCAAGACTTAATGTTATTTTCGATAAATTCACATTTCAGTAGTTTCTCCTAAATTTGGTAATAATTAGCAGTAATAAATAAACAAAAATACTTACAGGCCCATAAATAAATAAAATAAATAAATAAATAAATAAATAAATAAATAAATAAATAAATAAATAAATAAACAAATAAATAAATAAATAAATGAGCGCAAAATAATTATTTAAAAAAGGAGTCATTCATCACAGGATATTCATTCATAAAAGAAGAAGATTGAAATAATATTTTAACAACAAGAGCGCAAGGTATTTTTTTTAAACAAGAGCGCAAATTAAAAAGGAACATGAGCGCAAGATATTTATAAAAAAGGGCGCAATATATTAATTCAAAACAGAAGTGCAAGATATAAATTAAACATTTTGAGCGCAATGTATTTATTTAAAAAACTGGAGCGCAAGATATTGAATAAGAAAGATCGCAATATATTTATTTAAAGAAAGCAGAGCAGATATTAATTCAAGTTAAGAGTGCAAGCTATCAAATTGAAAAAGAAAGGAGAGCAAGATATTATTTTTTATTTGGTTGGTGCTCCAAATTGTTTGTCTCAAAACATAAAAACCAATAAAATACTGAGGTTTCCAGGGCATAAAAGCTTTATTTATAAATAAGCGATGTCTAATGAGATTATTGCCATCGCTGTTTGTTTATAATTTTTACAGCAGTGAGTCTACAAGTAGTTATGTTTCAAAATAATTGATGTGCAAATCCAATGTCAACAAAACGTCCTAATCAAACAAATTCATGTCATTGTTCATTTGTATTTGTTTGATTGAGTCCATGATATCATAATGATTATGAAATATTTATTTGACCTCAAACGTGCCAATGATTAACGGAACTAACCATTTCCGACCTGGCAACTGCTGTTGTTAGATGACAACTCAAAGGTGACACATATATCTAACTTGACATGTGTACTAAAGTTTCAAGAGGCATGAGCTGCGATGAAGGAAGAACAGGCGTTAATAAGTACTTGTATCACAAGCGCTAATATCCGTCAAACTATGAAGCAATTAACAATAAGACCAAGAGGCCAACAGCATCACCATCTTTACAGATTCAGAACTTACTGCTTCCTTTCTGTACGAGTAAGTGTACTATCGCCCGATATCTTTGTATCTGCAACGAACATATTAACAAACAGATGTATCCCACTAAGGTTAAATGTGTTGATAAACCTGTCAGTTTACATCCTTAGAGTATAGATCCAAGATTTTTTGTATTGATAATTTAAGGCCAGAGAATAATAAATTAGATTCTTATCCGGATTTTTGGAAAAAGGGGCGGGTGGGCACTTTTTAATTTTTATTTTTTATTAACGAAACACCTTAAGAAGGTATTTCGGGATGTTCGTAAACCCGTTCTGTCCGGAACAGAATATGTTTTGATCTTTATACCAATAATTCTTTTTCGGGCGGGTGGTTTTGGACAGGGGCGAGCGGGCATGATACTCTATATATAAATATATAATATAATATATAATAAATAGTTTTCTATTGCCTAACAAATTACAGACAGACCTGTCTTCAAAGATCATTTAGGGAAAAAAATGGTCTTTGAAAGCATATGGTCTTTGTTCACAGGTAAAAAATAATAATAATGATGATAATAATAATAATAATAATAATAATGATAATAATTATAAAAAATACATCTTATATGCACACCGATCTCTAATATTCTATGTATATACATTTTATTGCACAAATGATCGCAGATATGCTATATACACTCTATATGCTTCAAGTTTAAATTTCAAATTCAAAAAGTTAATGTGATTCTGACCTCCAGCCCATACACAAGTACAAAGTTACAGAATCAGTGTTGTGTGATAATGATCAAGTATTAACAATCAGATTATATAATGATAATTACGAACATGATACCATACGGCTTATAACCAAATACATGTTCACAAGTATACAGAAACATTATTGCTTGATCATATATTAACAATAAGATCATAAGTTGATAGTAAACAGTAGCAGAAAACAACACGATAACATACACTATCAATCAGTAAAAGAAGCAATACTGTAAAATAACGGTAATTAGGCTCCGGCCTTATCGAAACGAAAAACAAGACTGGTGTTTACAAATACGATTTAATATAATTGTGTAAAGTACTTGTAAATATACTTTAGCAATGTGCTGTTGATCCAGTGTCTCTCGGACAGAGCGAAAACTATCACAACCGCTCAAAGCTTTTTAAATTTGCATACAAACTGCACATTGATTAACTTTTAAACATAAGTAGATCTTAACATAAATGCATGCTTAATGTATGTATAAAATAAAAAGGAAGATATTTTCAACGTCTTCAGGTCCATTCACACTGCAAATGATGCCATTTTCCCTTACAACTATTCCGATTTCTTATTTAGTTTCATTTCGAAGATGAATTAGATACTCGCCTCTAACACGTTTAATATCAATTAAGTTTGTACTGTGTTTAAAATAACGAGAATCAAATATTGTCCAACGGTTTATCCATAATCGCAATCTTATAAAAAAATCATCATATTAAGCATTGTTACACAGTCTACTATGAATTTATAAATTTTCGAGGGGTACTTAATTTCGTTGATTTCGTACGCATGTCGATCCACAAAGTAATGAAAAACCCAACTAAATATAGAATTGTTCATGCATGTACACATGTCAAGTATTTTTAGACGATTGAACAAAAATTTAAAATTTCCATTAAAAAAAATTTTTACCGAATATCACGAATTTTTATGCCCGCGAAAATTAATGTGTTTACAGTAGATTGACTGAAGGCTGATCAAATAACAGAAACACTTCCGCACTTCCGCAGACTAGTAATTACTTCCTCGATGCAAAGTTCGAGTAATTGTCGAACGATCGAATATATTCGTTCACACATTGATGACAGAAAATGTACTGCTCCTGTAAAACAAATATAAAATCATTGTCTTTATATAAAGTTTAACATTATCAAGCAAAGCATCGCTTTCATATTTATGACAACGCCAATTTTAAACAATCTTTATATTTTAAGGTTTTTACTACACTTTTGTTAATCGATATAACGAAATTTGATTGTGGTAGTTGTATAACGTTACTCCTGGATAGAATTGAGCATATGTCTTCAAAATTGATTTTGCTGACAACGTTAACGCCATTGAAGAACTGTGCCCAAGATCATAAAACTAAATCTGGAGATCAGTCTCAAATCTCAAGCATCTGATTGGCTTAAATGGCGACAGTCGCCATTTCAGCCAATCTGATCCTTGAGATTTGAGACTGATCTCAAAACTTAGTTTAATAAACTTGGGCCCTGGTCACCCTGAATCTTATTCAGAAGCAACAATTATGAGATGGACAGACAACTCTTCTTTGTGGTTGTTTCCGATTGTGGTAGTTTCTGTTTTCACAATGGCATGAATTTTATGTGTTCACCGCTTGCATGACACAATCGAAATCTACAAATTCACTCTATGAACAGAGCCGATACACAGGTATTATTTTAGAGAGAAATTATCTCCCTTTCCAAACAATTAAGCTCCTTACATTTTCTTGAAACAAATCAACCATAAAAAGGACGAAGAATGTGTAAACGGTGCCTATTTAAAATTAATCATCTGTGAAATTTGAAACTGCCGCGAGTGTGTTACATATTTAATAACATGGTTTAGAATGGCACTATGTCTCAAAGACCACATCGACTTCTTGGACATGCGAAGTGATCGCCTGTAGAATTGATATCGCACAGAACAGGTTACAAGTCGAGTAAGAAGTTTGATTACCTGGTTAGGAATGACCCTATGTCTCCTAGATTTCACTTGCCGGACGGTGTTGACCACACTGACCTCCTGGTCACACTGTACCTTCTCCAGTAGTATAGATACCACACAGAACAGACCACACTTTTCTGCACCGGTCCTTAACAGACATTCAAAAAGATACATAATACATATCAATAAAGCATTCTCAAGACAAACGACAAGTTGAAAAGATTAATTAAAAGCATTCTGTCTTTCTGACAACGTGCAACTTATAAGTCAGAACAAATATATCAACTTTAACTAAAAAACTCTTTGTATAAAAACATGCTTACGTTTATGTAACTCATTTTTAATTTATTGTGATATTGTAGTCACAATACAGATAATTATAACGTTTACAGTGACCAACATAGTTAAAAGTGAGGCATGGCAAATGGAAAGCTTACAAGCAGTGCACTAGAACAGGTCCCGCCTCCGCTCCACCAGATTTAAGCTCGACCTGATGAAGAAAGTCTAAGAAACTGGCCGCATCATCCGGGCATTTCCCCCTCTCAGTCCATGATGTCAACTGGAAGTGCTGTACAGTATGATCTTCCATGCCAACCTAAAATTGTTTTATATTAGTAGCAAGTCTGGTTTACAAGTAAGGCACAGTTTTTGTAGCAAATATTCTTAATTAATTGTTTAATTGTCAGATAGATGAAAAGAGAACTTTGTAAGTTATTTAACCCGACTAATATGGAAATACTGAAGCTTTGGTTTAATCGTCAAAGTAAATCTTGGACGCCACTGAACACGACAAATATGAACATGTTGTAATCTCGGTTTGGTTGATCATGTTCTTGTCCAATAATGGCGATTTGTATTTTAATTATTCAAAATTGATTAAACATCTGCCGATAATACAGATGAAGACTGCAATATTGCATTTTACATGAAAAGTCGATGTGGTCGATTTTTGGAAAATGAATAGGCAGAAATAAAACTTGAAAAGACTCTACAAATCTAATGTGACAACCAACCTTTCCATGGTTTGATATCGACAGTTTCCCATGGATAAAGTTTTGCTTGGCGGTCACCCTCTCTGTACGCATAGTGAATGTTCCTCTCCTTAATGTTTGGTTATCGGCAGGATAATAAATTCCAGCATCCTGAAAATGTAGTGTTTATAACATTTTATAGATTTTACCTGTCTTTCAAAGCCTCTTTTTGACATGACTCTTAAATACTTTTCTAAAACTGAGGATACAGGCATGGAATCAAACCAAAACTGCCACGAGTGCTAAACCAAGAAGATGCTTCCAACTGCTCAATCGCCACAACCACTTTATAGAATGTTCAATGTAGATTTTACAATCCGTTTTTAAGGAATTATTCTTATTTTGGTGCGGTTCATGCAGATTGTACGTGCACGCGAGAGCTGGCAAATCCATAAAGCGATTTATGGTAAATTTGCCAGCTCTCGCGTGCACGTCCAATCTGCATAAACCGAACCAAAAATAAGAATCATTACTCATATTTACATTTTATTCATTTTTTTCTTAAAATAACTTTTAGTCTAACGCTTTCAAAAATTAGTATTAAGTGAAAAGGCGGAGTACTACGTATGAGTTTTCAATAGTAACAGCCATGACGTTACTGAAGTCATTACGGGACATGCGGTTCATGCAAATTGAACCGGATTTTTTAAACAAAGAAATCAATAGGAATGTAAATATTATCATGTGACACCGGTTACTTATTACCATTATGATAATACTAAATTATTAACATAGGAGAATTTACACATCCGCCACACCTAAAACTGTTAAAAAAATTCTACTTGCGAAACATCTAAATAAAAATATCTAAATATCTTAAATATATGTAGAAATGGAACATGAAAATGCATTAAACATATTGCTGGCACGGTCAATCTTGTTTATTTTGGGTCCTTCTTACAGGTTCTTTGACACTTGTTAATCGATTTGTTTCGCACGAATTGGCTTCATCACAATACTTAACCGTGACAAAATTACTGGAATCCCCGATTAAAAATCCCTGGTGTGAAACATATTAATATTGTATTGCTATTTTGTTTTTTTAAATGACTTACACGTATAAAGTTTGCGAATCGCAAATCTTTTGAGCAAACATGTTCTTGGAAAAATTATTGGAAGTTTACGTTTACCATACACTCAGGTAAAAATAAGCTTGGACTCAATACAAAAAAGTCAAATGTGCATATCAGGAATGGCCACATCCAGCAGACACACCCTCTACCAAAAGGTAAAGTGGAATGAAGAGCATGATAATCAGTTATCAATAATCAGTTTCAAAATGGACGTCTCAAAAATTAACGAAAGTGAGAACCCGTGGGGTTACCGCCTTGGAACGGTCAGTGGCAAAACAATTTGCCACTGGGGGTTTAAACCAGGTTCTAGGGTGCACCAACCTCACACTTGCCCCAACAGGTTCTTATATCAACAAACATGTACAAGTTGTCTTTGTGAAAATACTCCAACCCACCCATCATCTTAACAATGTTGCATGCAAAAGCACAAATTATATATAAAACATAAGAAGCTTAATTGGCGAGTACTCGATGATCTTTCGGAGACCAGAGTCAAATTAGCAAGAAGACGATGACAATGATAACAGAAAAAAAATATCGAGCTTCTACTAGTAGGTTCTTTAAAGAAAAGATTTCCCCATAAGCCATCATAAACTCTCAATCCCTGCCACCGTCGTGCAACTAAAGAAGTAAGCATTTTGATCAACTGTAGATGGGTTAATCACAAGGCCTGCAGAGCGCTGTAGATATTATAATGTTGGTAAGAATTTTGCGAGGAGCAAGTATTTTAATGATTTTTGTGACACCACTATCACCTTCGACGTTAAAAAGGGACTTACCTTAGATTTATTTGTTTCTGGTTCCATGCTGACAATGCATGAACATTTCTCCTGGACGACCAATGTCAGAAAGTCGTCCACCGTGCCAGGTAGTGGTGTCTGAGTCAGAATGAAACGGTTCACGTGCCGGTAACTCTGCAAATCATTTATACGAACACTGAATGTATACAACAAGTAAACTTAAATTAACATACGAGTTGTAACTGTAATGTTTCTCCGTTCATATTTAGATCTTTTGCAGGAATTGTGACGATGGTTCGTGCCTATGAAGCATTTCTCTTAAACGTTATCAGAGAAATGAAGTATTCAGAAGATTCGGATAAGAGGGGCTCTAAGCGGACCTTACTGTAATAACGTAGGCTAGACACATTTTGCATTTCATTAAATGTACGATTTCAATCCGTCTAATTAGATATTTAAACTAAACACAGTAGGCATACATAAGAAAATAATAAAATAAAGTGAAATATTCATATTACGAATTGCCTCACCAGAAACACGACATACCCACGCAACACCAACAATAAGTAGAAAAGGAAAATAAAGCATAGGTTCATTTTAATAATTTCTATTGTGATACTAGAAACAATTAACAGAAAACAGAACCTAAAGGGTTACCGCCAGGAACTGAGTGTGGTAGAACAATTTTGCCACTGTGGGTTTAAACCAGTTCATTCAAGTGTGCACTAAACTCACATTTAACCCCAACAGGTTCTCATACGAACAAAAAGGTATAGGCTGTCATGGTTAGAACACAAAAGAACATACCTTCTAGCAGGCAAACATTAAGTTCTGATAACAAATGTTTTTAAACATGTTTATTTATATTAAATTTTAACATAACAACATAATACATAATCAACAATAACAAAAGTCAACGGCAATCGACTATTTGTATTGTTGGGATTAGTCTAACTAAACCAAACTCAGTACATGCCTAACGTTTACAAATTTGTCATAACATTGAATTGAAAACAGATAACAAATCTACACTAGTAGCAATTACAGAAAGTCTTCTACACATTTACTGAATGTGTAGTTTCAACAATACAGCGGATTCATTCCATTTACAAATAACATTAACTTTATACCAAGGTTTAAATTTTAAGCATACATCTGACAACCAAATCGTTGAAATAAGAAAAATCTTAAAACTAACAGTTATACTAATAAACAGTTGACATATAACAAACAACTTACATTGACATATATAGCGTTGATATACTCAGACGCTCCAGGTTTGAGATTTAGATACAAGCGAGGACGATTCCGATCACCTGAAACATGTCAACTATTATAATTAGGACATATCTGTAACATCTCTTAAACTCGCAAATTACAACAAATATTACTCAAAGTAATACACACTTCTGTTATCCATTATCTGCTCCAATTCTTCAAGACATGCACTATTAGGAGGCGGCGTGTTTTCGTTATGTTTTGTTAAAAGAAGATATGACATCATCTAATGGAGAAAAAGTAACGATTCAGCGTATCATGTGCAAAGTAATTACTGACATTCACACGTTTACTAACAAATCCGGCAAAAACGTGAACGACAAACCAAGTACAAAAGGTTTTATTAAATAGACTTGCGCGTGTGCTTTTGCATGCAACATTGTTGAGCCGGTGGGTGGGTTGGAGTTATTTCACAAAGACAACTTGTACTTGTTTTGTGATACGAGAACATTTTGGGGCAAGTGTGAGGTTGCTGCACCATAGAGCCTGTTTAAACCCCCAGTGGCAATTTGTTTTGCCATTGACCGTTCCAAGGCGGTATCCCCAAGGGTTCTCTACTTCGATAATTGTTTGTGGCGTCCTATTTGAATTGACATACTTATATAAAACATGCTCTCTCTCTTGCTCTATTCTTTTTCGCTGCGTGGCGAGGCTGTGTTTTAATAGTGTGGCGATTCCCGATATGCATATATTACTTTTTATCATAAAACACAACTAGTGTAATGTGCACAAGATCATGCGTTAAAATATTTTATTAAACACTTAGATCATTACAATGTAATATCAGATGTACCTGGAATGTCAGCGCCGTTTCTGTTCTTCTCCTTGATCGCACTGTTCTTTTTTATTGCTTCATTTTCATCCGTAGATCTTTTCTCTACTGAATGATCCAGTGCCTATTATATGTCAATTATTGTATGAACATCGATTCGGTTTTAATTTTTATACAAAAGTACAAACCTTTCAAAATTATCACTGTACATAGTCTCATTTGAATATTCTTAATGTTGCCTGTATCGACAAACGTTTTACCATTGTTTAGGAAAACCCATCTCACACACGTATATTTTAATTTTATGTTTTACCTCTATGCATTTAATCGCAAGTACATGTAAGTACTTACGAGGAACTTTTGTGCCAGAGTATTAGAATCGTGTTTTGTCATGTACAGTTGAAAGTTGTTAAGTTCTATAGCATGACAGTCAAACGTCAGTGAATGTACAACAGCTCGATGCAGGTATTCGTACTGTCCCTAAAAACACATTTAGTTGGTCAAATAAGTTATTAGAGTACTACTCCTTTCAACCGATAAAAAAAATAAACATCTCTCTAAGGGAAAACTGAAGATCAATACATTTTGCACTAATAAGTGCTATTAATGTATCTTTATGTTAGATATGTTAAGAAAAATTAGGACAAAAATAGCTAGATCTGTTCATTCAATAAAATTCTATTTTATATTGTAACCGCTGTGTTACCCTATTTACAAAGCGCTGTTGTTTATTTCGAACTCATAAATAAACGTACAGCTGTTTGCACCATATTCACTCTTTGCTCGCGTAGGTTTCTAACACAGGCATATATATCGACACTTCCCTCTGACTCCCCTTCCTTTGTCAAACTGTCCAAGGCTATGTAGGTCCCTGTACGTCCAATACCAGCACTAACACGAAAATATCATGCTTTATTATAGAATATTTTAGTATGCAATAAAAAACGAGGCCTGCTATATTAGGGAAGAAATGTTTTTCACTTCATAGATTGTCGGATTATAATAAAGTTAGGCAAACATACCCACATATTAAAATGAATCGAGAATAAAACATATGATATGATTAAGAGTAGGCATATACCCAATTACAAATTACGCCACGATTACCTGATTGCAGGGAAACAAATTACACAGAGTTAAACATTTAACTAAGATAACCGAAAATAGACAAAACTTACGACACATATTAAAGGAGAAAAGACAATCCAGATCAAAAATAACACACTATCTGCAACTCAGGTTCAAATTTACAGTTTGCGTACAAACCCCGTAAAGACGAAACATGTACTTAATCGAAAAAGTGTCTTGCAAATAATTATCAATGTCATTCATACATTTTTCATTAAGCCTACCTGCAGTGCACAAGAATAGGTCCATCAAGATTCGTCTTAACACTCACTACTCTCTGTCGGAACTCTATCAAACACGTGACATCATCGGGAACACCTTGGTCTGGCCAAGCTGTGAAGTGAACCTGAGTTACTGTCCTTTTAGCGGAGTCCTGCAACGAAAAACATGTTTCTGGCAGGACAGTTTAATGTAAAGTTAATACATTAGTTAAGTGATATAATTGAACATACAGCTTGTGGCTGTATCTCAAGTTGTATTTTATTATATTTTATATGTTATTAATCACACCTTCGTTTTACATTATAATTGTTATACCGAAATTTGAACACCAAAAATAAATAAATGGAAAAGGAACACAACAACTATTAAAATAGAGCAGGCAAGGTTTGATTGAGCTTATTCCTGAGCAGTAAGAGAGCAGTAAGAGAAGTCCACCCAGCACCGGGATGAGAGCAACTCAATATGTTATTTGTCACAAATAAAAAATATCGTGCCCGATGACCTTCAAATGGCGTAACTGATAACAGAACTGATTAAAAAAAGACATGTTCTCACAGTGAAGAAAAACTACTTTCTTTTTATGTTGCTATTGCACTCTGACCTCATAGTCGGCAAACGTTTCTTCACTAAGACATGATTCTTTGATTCCAGCATACGGTTGATTATGTTGATATTACCTTTTGAATGTTGAAAACCCTGGCCGTTTAACCGGTGTATGTTTCTTTACTGAGACAAGTTACATTTATGTCAGCATACAGTTAATCATGTTAATATTACCTTTTGAATGTTGAATGACCTGACGGTAAAGTCAGCGTATGTTTCTTCACTGAGACAAGTCACATTTATGTCAGAATACAGCTGACCATGCTGACTGGAATCTTTCTCTGGCCAATACTGATCACATTTTCTGGTCTAAACAGAAGAACAAAAGAGCACAAAAATTAACCAAGTAGGAACCTGAAACGTTACCGTCTTGTAACTTTCATGAAATAATAAAAAAATAAAACAACACCTTTAAAGTGGTCACTTTATTCTCTTTATACTATTCCACGTGATTAAAAACGGGGCGACTATAATCTAACTACCGTTTTATACATAAACTTGCAATTAGAAAATGTTACAGAGTATAAAACGATGGACTGGACGTGTGAACCCTTACCCCAGCTTCCATGAGATTCGTCAACATGATAATTTTTCCGCATTTTTCTTGCCATACCATACGCCAGAATGCCGACATATCATCCATATATTTGTACGTCGGTCCTAGAACAAATAAGTACAATTGAAATGAACAATTTTGATCGTTTATTAACAAATAGTTATAATAATTTGAGAAACTGTTAACATTGTTTATGGTATTGTAGGGAGTTGTGATTGGTTAAGATTTGCACATTTCAATACATAATTGCATTATATTCTCGTTAGGGATGAAATATATAATTAACTCCTTAATGGCTGTTAACTTAGCATTTAGTGATAATTGGCTTTTTGTCTGCTGTCTCCTGGTATCACTTAAGCGGAAACTTTTGATGTTACTAGTAAATGTCTGACTAGTAAAGTCAGGAACTTAGGTTATCGTATTTGCATCACTAACATGAGGCGTCTGTGTAGTCTTAGATTTTTGTTTTATTTCTCGTTGTACATGTACAACGGAAATTGCAATTTAACTGTACTTCTACACGAATGGAAATGCATAGCAGTTAAATAATATAGCTGAAATCAGACACCATACATGGTTAATGTTGGGTTATAAAATGATAACTTTACTCACCTAATGATGCAATATACGCTCTCAGTTTTTTGTAGCCCTGCATTGATAAAATAACAAAATATTGTTAACATACATCGGAGGCGTAGCTATGTATCCATTCATGTGGATTGATAACCATTGAGAAAGAGGTGTCTGTGTGATGCGGTCTCTAATCCCCGAGAGAATGTTTTGAAAAGAAATGTGTACTCTGGTGAGGAATTTAAACGCTGAAAGAATCCTTATACTATTAGGTATTTTAAGAATAGAAACGGCAAAAACACCAACCCAGCCATCAGGCCTGCTTTTGTTGAAGTGTCTTAGTTATTAAAACTTAAATTTATTGTGTATAAGTACCGACAAACCTTAAAAACGAAACCTTATTCCAAAATATTGTGTTGTTGTTAATCATTTAATGTATATAGCATTAGAGAATAATTTATTTACTCACTCTAACATAGTGAGAAAACACAGCTACGCGCCTGTTAATAACAACGAATGACCGCCGCTTGCTTAATTGAATACGCTTAACATGTATATCCTTATTAGTGCATGCTATAAAATACAAAAGATAGCAAGGCCGTTTACACCATGTTGAGTTGTCAAGTCTTCAACATGAACATCCTTGTAATGTTTAAGGAAAATCAGATAAAATAATTGAACGTATTATGATTTAAGTGGGCCAACTATGAAATTGAAATCTTCCTTGTTCTACTTACATCGACATAACTGGCGTTGATATAGTCTGATTCACCATCCCGGAGAACAACTCTCGTGCCGTCATCTGTTTGATAATATCTGTGTACTTATTTGATTAACGAAACATGTTTTAAGAATAAAAAAAATCAAACAAACAGCACAGCTGCATGGCTGTATGGTGATTGTGCGTTTGACTTAGAAATTAAGATCTGAAAATGATATCAAATACCGTATATAAAGGGAACTTAATTTTGCGTCTGGTATTTTTGACCGAAAAAATCAAACATATATCACTTTATCTTTACTGAAAATCATTAACCTTTAGGAGTTGTTCAATTTCTTATGGATATAATTCGATAAAGCAGAGACGATTTGGCAAGTTGAACGAGAAACTTTCTTATAAAGACGCTGTAAACAACAACATTTCCAAAAATAAGTTTTTGAGAAAATATCAGTTTATTTTGAACTACTTACATGGATAAATCCCTCTGTATCTGTTCTGTGTAATGTTATCCTTTTTTCTGTGACTCGGTATACTTCTTAGTCAGTCCTTCAGGTAATAACTGTAAATCAACATAAGAGTAAAATCCGTGCTCTTTTCTGTCATTTGTTGTATGAGAAAGATGCGTATTCCGTACTTGATATGAATATTTTACTTTTCCATGAACAACAATAATACTATCTTCTGAACTCTATATTTAGCCGTTTTAAATATTTTTTGAATCATTACTACTTCCGAAGTTGACAAAATCATTCAATATGCCATGTGTATGTTGGTAAATGAGCATCGATTATGCCACATACAGTTCGAAGTAATGTCCAGCTTCATTTCACCAAAATAGGTCAAACTAATTTTGAACCACCCTGTTCTTTTCTTTCTGTCTTCATTTTGGCTGCTTGGGAGTCTGTGCTTTCTTGGCGCGGCAATTCCTGCTTATTTCACTTTTCTTAATTTGAACTGGTTCTACACTTTTTCTTATGTTTAAACTTAAACCAGAAGTTTTATGAATATCATAAATACTTGTATAACTCAAATATTACCTTAAATTCTTCTTCAAAGCATTCAGTTGTTTTCTTGTCGACAAACTCAGCAAGTTTATCTAGCGGTATTTTCCTTTTGAACACTTCTGCAGTGTTGTAGTATGTGTCGCCTACATCCGACTTCTTAACATGATACCCGGTATCGAGCACTAACGCCTTAAACATGAAGACGAAAGAAATTACTGCTATATACAACGGTTTGTGATGATGCATGTACTTACTAAGAAATAATTTTCTGTCATTTATTTAATAAAAGTTTTATAATGTATCTTTATCGTGCTCTCTATTATTATCTCATTGGTTTATTTCTTGCTCAGATACATTCTCATTTGACACATACCGCGGAAGATGATCCAACATCCTCACTGGGATCTTCAAGCTCCTGTAGATATCTCCCAAGTGATTGTCTTGTGTCAGATGCTCCTGCCAAGTCCTCAAGTAATTGTCTGGTTCCGGTTTCCGGTTTCGAGTCTTTCTTTACGTCTTCTCGTTGCACGGCATTTTCGTAGACCGTTGCATCCTTCTCAATGCAGGAATGAGTTTTTGCGATGTGTGGCTTTTGGTAGCTTGGATTATTTACAGTGTGCGCTTTGGTCGTGTCTTTCTTTAACTTTGGCTTATCAGGCGTCGCATAGACTGGAACAGAGTTAAACAAAAGAAAATGCTACTAACACATAAACTGTTAATGCATTTGCACATTTTATTTTATTTAAACTACTACAAATAATTTAATTCCTGCTTACCGTTTACTCTAAAACAATGTAAAAAGAACTTAATCAGCAAACAGGAAATGGGTGTAGATAAAATAAGTTTTTATAAAGACTAAAATGTGCATGAATTTCAAATATAAAGGGAATCCATGAAAATTTGTGACGCAGAAACCTTTTTTCTTTGACCGGAAATAATTTTGCTCATTTAATACCCCAACATGATATAAACAGGTGATGTATTTTCAAACTCGTTCTGTCATATAGAAATAATCGAGAAAACAATAATAAAATTAATTAAAAAATAGTCTTACTACACAAACAGAAGACGAAATATAGTAAAAGTATAAAATATAGACATAACTTCATTAAAGAATGCCCGTAATAATGAACTGTTAAGGACACGGAACGTATCTTTCATCATGTTGGGAACATTCTCTGTGGTATTTTAATTGAAGTTTGGTAACTCGAAAACGACGAAATAAATTCACATTTTTTTTCATTTTCTAAACAACACAATCATATTAAAACACACATGTTTCTGACCATGTAAATAAACGTATCGATAAAAAATAGTTAAAAATACCAGAATCATCCAGTTCGGTTTGTCTCCCTTGTTCAACAACCTCACTAAAACGGACTGCATTGTTGCTCTGGTGGTTTTCTTTTTTCTTGTGCCTTAAATAACAAAAGAAAGTATGCTAGAATTTTACTCTTAAGTGTAAGGCTTTAGTGCTTTATGTAAATTAATGAAAGCTTACTGAAAAGTATAACCGTGAGGAGACTTTGCCTAGACAGTTGGCTAAATTAATGTAAATATAATTGTGTTTAACGATTGTATGCATTTACTTCGCAGTATACACTATACTTAATAATCATAAAATTTTGCCTATGCCACAGAGAAAACCTTTGTATTCTTTACACGTTTCTACTTTTTTGGTTGAGCCTAGTTTTTGGTCTTTCATATATGACACATGATATAAATCGCCAACGTACTTAACTAAAGAATGCATTCAACATGCAACCCTGATTACCTTGACTACATACCGCCACCCATTTAAAAAAACATTCTGCATGGTTGTTTGATATTAGCATATTGACATGTACCATCAAGGGAGGTAATTGAAACTGATTACCAAATTAAAGTGACGTAGGTCTCGAAAAACATGTTTATTTACCTTTTCAAAACAACGACAGCTATGACAACACCAATAATAATGACCAGGACCACAACTCCTCCGACTATTCCGCCTATTGTCGACGCAGATCCATCGCTTTTTTGCATTGATTCAATCTTCACTGTTTAAAAGAGCATTTTATTATTGCATTTTTTTGGTATTTCTTGATTATGATAACTTTATCAGATCAGAAATATGAATAATGATTGTAATAATTTAACTCATACTCAACATAATATTTTAAAAATGCCTGTTATATTATATAATAGTTGTACGCTCAAGGGATCCTAACGTTCTTGTAACGGTAACAATGCGCGAAACGTAACACAACAAACACATGAGAATATATCCTGCGTATAAGTTTACAACTGCGAAATATAATCATTCATATCGTGTTGCTTAAAATGATAGTGCCTCTAGCTGGGAGCGAACCCGCACCGTCACGGCGACAGCGCCTAGCCCTACTATATTCATTGTATTACCAACATATAAAATATTATGTTTTAAAATGTAAAACATTATTATAGTAACTACAATTAAATGAAGTCTCAAAATGTCAAACAAATTGTTGAGTAATTTTCTATATAACTAGAACATACCTTGCAAACACAAATCATCCAAAAAGTCGCCGGAACACCCATATATGCAACTGCCTCTCGTGTCACACGATGTATTTAAGCAGTTGATGCTACAATTCTTGTCACAATGAACGGAAAAGTGACCATCTATGCATCCTGCTTGGCAGTGACCTGTTGATTCATTGCAGGTTGTCGATCCGTCTATCGGTTTGCAGTTTTTACTACACACATGTTCGCACTGTTTTCCCCAATGATTGTTTTGACATCCTTTCTCACAGTCTCCCGTCAGCCAGCTACAAACGTTATTTTTGCAATTGTTGCTACAATTCTTTTCACAGTGTGTCCCGAATATGTTCATATTTGTACATCCATTCAAGCAAGCACCGTCCTCTATTGCACAAAGTAATTTTCCATCAGTTGTACTGCAGCTAGCACTACATGACTTAGAACAGTCAGCAAGGTATTTACCGCCTTCACAGACAGAACAGTTACCGTTACTACGATTACATTTAAGACAGTTTATTAGGCAGTCTTTCTGGCATGTCAATCCCCACTGTTTATCTAAACATCCTTTAATGCATTCGCCAGTTTTGCTATCACATTCGCCGTCTAAACATGTAATCGGACATTCATTACACCTATAATAATCATATGTCGCGTTCTTAAAGGGATAATAACCGGTTTTACATTGAAGACACCCACGATCTGTGTGTCCATAGTTTATTGGGCATACTTCACACCACTGATCCTCATTTGCACATTTAGCGGAACAGTCATAACCATAGTATCCAGATTTGCAACCATGTAAACAATTTTCTGCTGACATACAAATACCGTCTTTACAGTTATTACTGCACTTACAACAAGCACCATTGTAAACATAAAAGGAATTATTGGAGCACCGTGTGCAAGTTTCGTCCACACATATGTCTTTTTTACATAAACAATTTTTATCGATATTTGTAAAACCTATTTTACAGCTTGTACAACTTCCGGGTTTATCGCATTCACACTTTGACGGGCAGTCACATGTGTCGCCTTCATACCCCTCCTTGCATCCCAGGGTACAAGATCCGTTAATGTGATTACAATCGCCGTTTAGACAGTTAGAAGGACAAACACTGGAGCAATTGTTTCCCCATTGTTTCTTTGGACATGTACTTGAGCAGGTTTGATCAAAATATCCATTTGTACACTCTGTACACATTTTATCAGATGTGCATGAACGACAAGTTGAAGGACACGCGGTCTCACAGGCAATGCCTCCAAAGTGGTCATTACATTTCAAGCACAGACCTTCTTTAGAGCAAGTTTCACAATTGCTACTACAATTTGAACACCTGCTAGACAGTTCGGAAAATCCAACATGACAAGTATCACAACTTTCCCCGTCATAACCGACTTTGCATCCGTGCATACATTTTCCAGATTCTTGCTGGCATGCTCGTGCAACACAGCCAACACTGCATGTTTTTTCACATGATTCGCCCCAATATGGTGATTTACAGTCACAATGGTTTGATGAGCACGATTTGCAATTTGGGTGGCATTGTAGGCTACAGTCGTTGTGCACCTTCCCACCACTCTCTCCGTTAAAATAGCCATCCTGACACCGCAAACACTTTTTATCACTTCCGTAATATTGGGAACACGACACGCACGATGTCGGGCATCGATAAGAACAGTCGCGACCCCAGTAGCCTTCTCGACATCCATAACACGTCTTTGTACCGCCAGAGCACTTTGAATTATTACAGCATTCACATGACTGGCATATTGCGTTTCCTTTTACTAAAATATATATATTGATATGCTTAAAAATATTTTGAATATCATAAATCATGAAAACCACTACGCTACATTTTGTTAGATCTGAGTGATATTGGTAAGAACGTAACATTTGCCGAGTTAACCATTAACTGAATACAAGGAGATACAAATGTCGTATAATGTGTACGGGTAGGTTGAATCTAAACCGAGTCTAAGACCTTAGGCATCGATTTCATTTATCTGTTAAGAAACTATATGTAACCATTAGAGAAAATACTACGAACTCTATGAACACACTATTTTTGCGAATATCTGAAATTGACACGCATTTAAATAAAATAATAAAATATCTTTGCAGGTCCTATAAATTGAAAGATCAAGAATTAGTTAGAGGAAAAATATAGAAAGCAAAATATACAATTTCCCCACGAATGCAAACAAAACACCAACATATAGACAAAACAAACAACATGATTATTTTAATAATCATCACATACCGACTCTAACGATATAAAGACTTTCTAGCTCGAATAAATTGTTTCAAACAGAGTCA
Organism: Corbicula japonica; assembly: GCA_038501625.1. NCBI lineage: Eukaryota > Metazoa > Mollusca > Bivalvia > Venerida > Cyrenidae > Corbicula > Corbicula japonica. Next base: position 24,194 of record JAZAYU010001226.1, on the reverse strand, counting down.
GATATGCCTAACAAAAGTGTTATTAAAACATATAGCTGGTGTGTATAGTTCTGATAATTGGTAAGTGTTTCCGTTTCCGCAATAATTTTATGACATTTCATCGCCATGAAATAAATTGCGATTTTAAGCCATAAACTTCATTGCGTAAAAAAGTAAAAGTTCTAATCTAACATATATTTGCTCTGTAACTGTCAGCTTAGGAGTTCCAAAATTTGTTATGTTAATGCTCGGCGATTATAACTTAAAATGTGCACTGATTATTTGTTCTTTTGAAACCTGTTCCTATTTATTTAAGGTGCAGTACGAAATGTTTAGATGTTTGAATGATCATAAACACCGACAAATAAACAATTTTCAAATTAACCATGCATTTCAATAAAATAAAGACCCTTATAAAATGTCATAAAGTCTACAGAAAAACATCGTTATTGTAACGTAGTGGTTAATTCTTACAAAGGTCTTAGGGTGTAATAAGACGAACACTTGGTCACGTTCCAAAATTACTTTATATGTAGATCAGTAAACAGTAAAATACTGTTGTTAACCGCGATTTTGACGCGATGAATTTTAGTTGATTCCGAGAGTACCGGAAGTCTATGTTTATGACTATGTTTATGCCAATGGCTATGATCATGCCTTGGTTATGTCTATGTTTATTTTCGCGTTTCAGTAATGTAGTATACTGATGTAAACCGTGAAAATGCGCGATAGCATTAATTGACTTAAGTTTAACGTATGCAGCTTTGTTGCTAAATCGATCAGCGGTAAGCCTTTTTTTTGAAAATGTACGGGTATGTCTTCCTACATTTCGGGCTTACACATTAATGTGTACGTTACTTTTAAGCAATGGGCGCGAGTGCGCTAACGATGTCGACAATTTTTGAGAATAATTGTCACGTGACTTGTAATTACGTTTTGCGGTCTCAGCACGTTTCGCGATTGTATATCACTGTCATCGATTTAAATCGTTGTGTGCTTGTATGCACATATTTTGAAATAATGTTTTTGAAATGCGATTAATCGATGTTGTTTATCTTAAAGGTGTGCGTCCATATGCACGTGTCATTTAAGGTATTTTTTTTTCTGTCTGAGCGATATGTCTGATGAAGTATGCTTGTCAATATAAGTATGTACTTTTCTTTTTAAATGATTTTTCATTATTTCATGTACCATGAATACGGAGTGTAGGGTTTTTGCATAGTCTAAGGTTTTTGTTTTCATTACGCATAAATAGTTAACATTGTAACATATTTTTCCTTTTACGGCACAACTTCATTGGGCAGATTTTAATACATACATACCATTAATTAGGATTATTTAAAATTTAATTATACAATGGGTATTTATTAAATAGGGTTAGTAATGCCAGTGAAATGTGTCATTGTGCGGAAGCGGGTTTAATTGGCTAGGAACAAACCACAGAGCATGGTGTTACGGCTGAGTCATATAGCTCTCCCGGCGGTATGCTTCAGAGAACGCGTCAATCTTCTACCCGGTGGGTTAAGCAGAGAATAGAATTATTGGACATTTCATATAATATTTACAAGATCGGATTTTGCAGTTTTTTCTTTATAGTGTGGATATTTCCAACTGACATTATCTTGAGGTTATTCGCTAACATCTCAAGAAGTGTAACAATACAAGTGATCAGAAATTCATCTTTACAACTATTCAACACGGACAGACGGCGACGAGATGATGTTTATACTCAAGCAAGGATTCACGACCTGTCCCAGTGAGACGCTGATGGAATAAGAAACGACTTCAACTCCGTGACGCTTCCTATGATTGGCATGACGAAACGATTGTGCGGAAGAATCCTGAGATGAACTTGGCATGCAGGGCGATGAGGATGCAGTACTATCATAAGTCGTATCGTTCCATAATTATTGATATTATCAAACGTAGTAATTATCATTTTCATCACTGTTTATCATTGTTGAAATGATGCACACAGTCCTCGAACAACTAAAAATAACATTTTTAAGGCAAACTCCATATGTCAAATGCCTTGAGTATTTTCATCATTTAAACACACAGAATGTTTCTCTGATTAATTATGCAGATAATTACAACGTTTTGAACATGTTAACCACTCAGTTCAGTTTGCTTTCGGTAAAATATGAAGGAAATTGGAAAAATGAGCTTTTTTCCTAAAACTATGTACAATTTTAATTACTGATTAACTAAATTGTAAATGTATGATAACAATATTTTGTTATATACAGATGCTCTACATTTTCTTTCTATTTGCAGAACTTATATGCGTTTTTGAATGTTACTCATGCAGGGAAAGGAAACCCAAATGATGCACGGATGAGATCACGGAAAAGAAATCAACATGCAGTACACATGTTTGTAAAAGTGTTGTGACTTTATGAAAAATGTGATTTTTTATATTCAACCATGATATTAGTGACTTTCCGTGTTTTAACTTTTATGAAAATGTACTTGTTCTTGTATGTCTTTGTAACCGAACATCAGTTTAAGCATACATATGTACTAGTATTTAATATTAGGGTTTCCTGTACACGCACAAAAATAACAATTTATATTAACACGATCCTGTGAATTTTCGGAATATTATATTTTCCGAAAACTTTTTTTTTATTTTATCGATTTTCTTGCGGTTTTTTTTATCAGGTGATTACACATGATTTAAATAGAAAAACTGGAATGTTTCAATGCCATATCTTGTTTAGTTTTCGAGAAAATTGGAAAATAAATTCAGTGTCAAACTTCGATTCCGATCGGAATCGACATTTTCCGATCGGAATCCTGAATTTTCCTGTCGGAAAATTTTCCGATCGGAATTTTTCCGGTCGGAATTTTTTCCTATCGGAAAAATTCCGATCGGAAGAGGTGATTCCGATCGGAATGATTCCTGCGTTTATTTAATTCCGATCGGAATGATTCCTGCGTTTATTTAAATCCTATCGGAATTCATGTAGCATTTATCTTTCCGAGCGGAATCAGTCCTGTGGGAAAAGTTATTCGAACATTTAGTTTAATCGCAAACTATGTCGTATTTATAATTTCCAGTCAGTAAAGTCAGTTGTTGTTTTTCTGATGAAAATGAAAAAAAAATAGATTGTGATAAAAGAAAAACACAATGTAAACGCACTATTCTGTAAGTAAGTTATTTTTATTATATTTTGTTGACAAAATCTGACTCTCTTGGTCATGATTGACAACTTGACATTATTGTAATCGTCAACATCGTTTACTGTTTTCGTCAAAATGACTCATTACATTAATTTAGATAATTATCCATATATCTCCATTATTTTTACCTTTTAATACGATAGTGCTGATCAAGAAATACAGCAAAATGATATAGATTAAAGTCCTTTGTTGTGCTCACACAGACACGGTCTCGTGCACCAATACAGCCGTCACATAATACATGTTGTACTTGTATGTGTGTAATATTATATAAAGTTATCTCCAGTATGAATAATTGAAGAGGTGAAATTCGTTATTCAGTTTCTCATTCATGCTTCTATTTTTTAACTTCACGTACTTTTTGATTTATATTCTAAGATTACTTGTCAGACTTGCTGATCCTTTTCAGTCCTGTCGGTTATTTTCTTGACAAAAGTTAATCTCTTTTTTTTTAATTTGAAATTATACAATGCAGATTATGGAGTGTTCTTGATTTGAAAATATCGCGTTAAATACTGAGTTAAAGGTTTCATAGTAAGTTTCATCGTTTTATCGGTAAATCAAAATGGGTACCTATGTTTACTTACTTGTGTAAATTTTATTCCATGAAAAGGGAACTTTAAGCTCAACTTGGTTCTAATCGTTATGTTTCCGATATTTCGGCTAAAAACCGAGACTGCAATATTTCATGTCAAAAAATAAATATTTCAAAACGTTTTATCCTTTTCTATTTTAATAAGCGATAAGTTGGTTGTTTTTGAATTACATTTGCATGACGCACGGATACATGTATAACTTCTAAATCACCGGCAGAATATGATCTCTTGGGCAGCAGTCCTGAAATCGGTGGAGAACTCATTTTATAAGAGAACATGTTTAATCGACAATGTAAAAGAAATTCACAAATACAAGTTTTTAAATTCATATAGTTATTGTTGTTATTTCACCTAAATTTTACAATAACTATTGTATTTAAAAAAAGAGAGAAACATGTAATTCAAGAAAAATCAACATTATCTTTAAACAACAGTGCCAAAATGCCACAAAATACGCCCGTCAAAAAGTTTGGCTAATTTGCCACATTTTTCGTATAAATAAAGAGCCAACACTCTTAAGTGCCTGAAGCAACTTGGCTGGTTATTGAACTTGGCAGAGATATTATGCCTACCAACATATTCACCAAGTTTGATAAAGACCGGATGAAAACTCTTTGACTTAGAGAGCGGAAACAGTAATTTTGGACAATTCAAGGGCCATAATTCAGGAGTGCCTTGGGGGATTTGGCTGGTTATAGAACTTGGTCGAGACATTATGCACACCAACATATTCACCAAGTTTGATAAAGAACTGATGAAAACTCTTTGACTTAGAGAGCGGAAACCCTGTGGACACCGCCCGCCAACCCGCCCGCCCGCCGCAGGTGTTCCCATAATACGTCCCGTTTTTCAAACGGGCGCATAAAAATCGTGAACAAGTTATAGTATACAGTAGTGTGTTGTAATTACCATCATCTCAGATTTGATGTAAAAGTTACGTTTTAACTTATATTATTTTGAAGATAATGATTATTAAACAAAAAAGATCGGTTTAATACAAGAATAATAATTCGGTTAAAATCTGTATGAAATTAGGATACCCACATGGTCTCGTACGATTATGGATACGCATAATAGAACTGTTAGTTTGAAAAATTCCGATCGGAATGTTTCCTGTGTTTATTTAATTCCTATCGGAATTCATTTTGTATTTATCTTTCCGAGCGGAATCAGTCCTGTGGGAAAAGTTATTCCGAACATTTATTTTAATCGCAACTTATGTCCTATTTATAATTTCCAGTCAGTAAAGTCAGTTGTTGTGTTTCCTTGTGAAAATGAAAAAAAAAGATTGTGATTAAAGAAAAACAAAATGTAAATAGCAGACTTCCCGAAAGTTGAAAATATGTGTCAGACATTTGGTCTGATGAGATGTGAAAATCTGTCTGACCGAAACAAATTCCGTCAGACCGAAACATGTTATAAGGCTATTTGCAAGTATAAGGAGTTCAAATTTTTGTCTGACATTCGGTCTGATAACATTAGAAATCTTGTCTGACCGGCTCAAATTTTACCAGACAGGTCCTTCGGTCTGGCAACTTTCGGGATGTCTGAAATAGCATTTTATATATACACTCACTATTCTGTAAGTAAGTTATTTTTATTATATTTTGTTGACAAAATCTGACTCTCGTGGTCATGATTGACAACTTGACATTGTTGTAATCGTCAACATCGTTTAATGTTTTCGTCAAAATGACTCATTACATAAATATAGATAATTATCCTTATATCTCTGACTTTTATCGTCATAATACTTGGTTATTGTATTATATTAAAAAACGATTTGTTTAACTGTTGTCTTACTAGAATATTCACCATATTTTCTGATCTGATCTATTTTGAATTCCGACAGAATTGAGTATTTCCGATAGGAATGAATCCGACTGGAATATTTTCTTTAGATGAAATTTCCAATGGAAATGATATTGATCAAAACCAAGTTTTCATGAACCGTTAAATGTTAAGTTCTTTAACTGTTTGAATAACAAGAAGAGAGTAACATAAAAACTTATTGCGGCATTTCCTTATTCAGTTGTGTATACGAGTTTGTTTTATTTGGCACAAAAAGCACCCATAAAGCTAACAGTACCGCATTTTCAACGTATAGGCTTGAATGTGGAATAAGATGTTTCTTTAAATAAAGGATCTCCAGCTTGAAGTATTCCCCTTAGGAAAATTCTGATTCCACTTTCAGCATGCTTAAGCTTATACGATGCTATGCTGTCAGTATGAACAATAATTGTGCATGTATTTAATACATTTATAAGTGTTCGGTGCGCTATTGATTTTAGATCGAGAATATATCAAATTAAATGTTTTTACTTCATCCGTCACTGTGTTTCTTATTCTCTGTGGTGGCGATCCTTACTGAATTACGCTTCGTTTCTCCAAGGCTAGAAATGCAATTTATTATTATTTAAGCAAACATAAAAGAAACTCAAGAGTAAACAATGCTAGAAACTGACTGTATTTCACGTTCAGAATTTGTAGAACGTAGTCCTGTTATATTTTTCATAGACGCATATACAATCTCACTAAAGTCAGATCTAACAAAATGTTAGATCTGATGACGGCCCGCAGTCACTGTACATAAGTAATAGCGGTTTTCCCCCGATTACTATTTTTAGAAAATGCCAACACAGGAAGCGTATTTATAACGCTCGCAAAATGATCTGAAGATGTCATTACATTAGAAATGCATGCAATACTACATAAACACATATATATATATCTCCAGTAAAATATGTCTTACGCAAGCTGTCAACACTTTCCATGAGTTAAAATACTATTTTTACGTTCACTTTTGCGATTTTATAGGCGACAATCTGATTGGTTCAACGGGTTGTGATAAAAGCATGTTTTAGTTTCTCGTAGTCAGATCCTGATAGCGTAACGGGTTTCAGGAAATGATTTTAATCAGATTGACGCATACAGAGTGTAATTTAATAAGTTACTTTTCTTGCCTTCGATGTATGTTATTAACTTGGTCTTAGTGATACAAACGATCTATTACAATTATAATAGAGTTTATACATTTGGCAAAAATTCTATAAAACACATGTCAGGCACACAGCTTTCTTCAAATCGATAAGTAAAATATTTTTCTATTATACGTATTTTACGATTAGACTACTAGAAAAATTCTTTCACATTCTGCACTATACAAGCACATTCATCATGTTCATATCTACAAGTAATCTACAAATCAAATGATAAGTTATAATGAAATGTCCGAAAGAAGTTTTATTTTCGCTTGCATGTTGTTGTATAAAATTTATGTTTAAAACATATGCCTGATCGGAAAATATTAACATAACTATAATATAATTGAATGCGTCATTTTGTTTGAAATACAGTATTCATTCAGTTAAAGTGTGTTATTTATTAATTTATTAGTACTAAATAATGAACAAGATTGGTTTCAAATGTTTCGCATAACTGGTTATATAAATTCTTTCATTTTGCCTGTGTAAAGAAAAAATATTAACATTACGAAAGACAAAAACAATCATAAAACAAAAATCAATATTAAAGCGATATTAGACCGGAAGTTGTTGAAATTATTAAACAGGTATTTCAAACGACATTAAGACTGTATAGATACAGATGACTGAAAGTTGTTTTAAGTGTTTAGTCACGTATTCGAGTGTACGAGTAGTTAGAAAAATGCACGTGTTTTAATAGGACATAATATCGGCTGTGTTTCGCATGAATGACCGCGCGATTCGTGCAAAAAGTAAAGAAATGCCAACTACACAGAAATGTAGTCGTCGGTAAATAGTATTATATTTTGATTGTATCTTAAATTTATGTTAATCAAAGTTAATAATAAATCGTTAACGTGTGTTTGATAACGACGGGGAATGAGAATCAACCACCTTTAACATACTCATAATTGAAAATTATTTTCAAAGCAATTGATTTTTCTATTAATCCGAATCCCATAACTGACTGTGTAAAGACGATGTGTTTTGTTTAACATGATTAATACAATAGTTATATGTAAATTTTAATATTGGGTGTTAAAGATCCTCTCTTGTTAACTTATTTCGATAAAAAAGAAGAAATTTACACGTTTGAGATTAAAGAAAAATTATGACGTTTTCGGGATTCGAACCAACGACCTGCAGAACCACGAGTCAAAGATATAATGTTGAGAAACGGTCTAGATCATGTACGAATGGAATATCATTCCAAATATATACTTGTTCTGGGATTCAGGGGCGATCCAGAGGTCTCTTCGCCGGGGGTTCGGTGTCCCCCTCCCCCTTCACAAAAATGAAAGGAAGTAGCGCGTTTGGCGTTACCGCACTTCTTTACTCAACCATGCCAACTATATAGCTATAGATGTTTAATTTGACTGAAAACAGTACACTATTAAAGACGGGAATCTCTTTTAAAAGAGAGAAAGTCGAGTTTCTTTTTTCCTCGGTGAAGAGGCGACCGCCACCTCCGAGCTTTACGTTTTACATTCTAAAAGCTGGAAGCGGTATTTGTGTATTTCATTTTAATAATGCATAGATTTTGATTACTAAAATAGAACAGATAATTATACATCTATGCGCTGTCTACGGTAGAATACTAGGCCTAACCCCCGCCCAAGAGATCTCCAGAAGATTAAAATTGTTCAAGTTATGTCACAACTATCTCATCTACAACAAATTTCCCACAATGCGGATAATTATATTCTTAAGTTGTCATCTATTATATATTACAATTGCGATATAAAAATTCACTGCAGTATTTTCGCTAGTCTGGTTCCCATCGTTCTGTTAACTGTGCCGGGCCCGTGCCGATAACGTAACAAGAATATATATGTGCTCAAACTAAGCTAAACATTAGACGGGTCTCAGTTTTTATCGCATGTATTAGTACAGTGGTTTTATCACTTGTACCCGTCCACTGCTGGATGCGAAATAGACGAGTTTATTTTTGAAAATAGGATGTCATTTCTTAAAATGGACCCGTCCATTTCCTGCTGCCAATTGCCACAGGCTAACGATTGTCACTTGCTGGTATTGTACATAAATATACACGATATGGTGTAATGGTCGAAGCAGATTAAGCTGCAGTCATTTTATTAGATGCTTATATTGTCATATTTTCAATATATGTTGCTAATAAAAATGAAATGTCGAGGTTTAAAGCTTAAAATATTTCAGAGCGAACTAAAGAGTATAAGCGATATCAGATATTATTGTGAGAATCACCGAATTAATGCTTATAATGAAACATACCACCAAACTTGTGCCCCTATAATCGGTGTCCGGCGGGGGAGGGGGCATTTAGCTTTTATATGGCCACCAAAACATATTGGTCACCTACCATAAATGCGTATGAAAATGAAAATAGCAATGTAGATGCTATTAAATGCCGGAATTGTAAATAACAAAAACAGCCATCATCATCAGCAGCAGCTGCTGCATCATCAGCATCATCATTATTATCATCACCATAATCATCATCATCATCACAGTCTGCAGTAGCAGCATCTGCAGAACCTACAATAAACAGTTTATTTAAATTACAAAGATCCCGTGGTCTCCGATGAATTATATTGCAAATCTGCAAGCCAAAAAATTAAAAGAAAAATAACATGTGATGACGAAGTTTGATGATGATGATGATGATGATGATGATGATGATGATGATGATGATGATGTTTGAACACGATGAAACAAATATATCTTATCATTTTACTAAGTTTCTTTTTTAAATTCTGAACTTTTATGTATAACATTGTTATAATCTCCATGAAACAAGAACCGGGAAGAAAAAGCTACTTAATGCTCCTGACTTGCACGTTCTCCTTTTTGTACTCTATGGTTGCATTAGATTACTTAAAAACGCGATATAAGATGCGAGTCGGGATTTCGCATCAAGTTTAGACGACCTCCTACCGTGATCTTATCGATTTCGCATAGTGTCTTCATAATTTACCAACCCATAGATCGGCAGAGCGAAACGATTGTCCCCAGAAACATCAACACATATCCTGGTTTGGTAACCCGTCTGATATACTAGTTTCACGCGGTAAATAATCGCAAGATTAAAAATGTCATAATTTATTTAGTGCACGGAACAAATTAAATAGTTAAGATAATGTCATTTTTTACAGCAATAACTTTTTGCGGAGTGTATAAGGATATAATGATAATCGCTGTACAAATATATTCGGAAGGTGTAATCGGTGCAAAAATGTATTAATTAAGAAGATCAGTTAAGAAAATTCACCGAAAAGAAAGCGCCCAATTCCTTTTGAAATAGAGTACAGTTTTAAAATTGTAACCCGTCTTATATACTATTGTCACACGGGAAATAATCGCAAGATTAAAAATTTCATACATATTTTATTTATTTAGTGGACTCAACACATTAAAAAAAATAAAATTAGGAGTTAAATAGTTAAGAAAGTGTCATTTTGTACAACCATAACACTTACGGCGTATATAAGGATATTATTGTGATAATTGCTTTACAAATAAAACACGCGAATATTCTTCAAGTGTAAACGGTGCTGAAATGTATTCATTAAGAAAAGCAGTTTAAGTAAAAAATGCACGCTTTCTTTTCGGAATAGAGAATACTTTAAAGTTTCTTTTTATATAAACATTACTTCATAAGAATCCAGCGGAAAAGGGAGGGGGTTATACATGTCGTTAGTGCTATAGTTAAAATGGTTGAACCCTGCGATTCCGAAAGAATCCCGATGTTTCTCATACTCTTATTCATTCTCTATTAAAGCAGAGTTCTGCCTTATTTTATTTATAGACTCGAAAAAAATGTGAATGTGCATCTGAAAAATGCAGGCAATTGAAAAGCTTTATTTATTCCTTAGATTCGAACTTTCGTTAAAATAAGATCAAAAAAATTAAACTTGCAAAGAAACAATTAAACGACATTCGACATTTATTAGACAAATTCAGAATTCATTCAATCAAAATTTACGTTATATTCCAATTAACAGAAATTCAAAGATATTTAATTATAAGTGATCATCTCAATACATATTGTCATCATAAACTGATAAAACAAAATCATGAGACGCATTAATCATTAACTAAATTCCAGATTTCCACATTCCTGCCATTTTAAGTTCATTACTAAAAACAATGATGATGACGTGTTTGAAACAGTATCAAGCATTAAACACAATATATTTACTTGTACAATTTCATTAACTTAATATGAGATTTAAATCCCGTTTTTAATAATGATGAGTAAACATATACGCCTATATAAATTAATTTTCAATATTTAGAAAGCTTTATCAAAAGTCCAAAATATTAAGTTGTAGATTAATAGCTAATCATTTTGTTAGTTCCCATTTCCCTTTAAACAAGAATTTTCCAAAAAAATTATGAACAAGGACATTATGGTGTTATAGTAAATTCAATTTTAACCTAACTAGTGCGCCAAAAGACGGACGTACCGAGGTTAATTTAAACTAATAAAATAATTAAATCACCAAATTCAGTTTTTATGACTTTAGATTCTTATCGCAAATCAATTAATGCGGATATTAAAATGATGAACGAATCATCCATTATTACAACTCCGCCCCACGAATCACGTTATCGCGTTAATGTGTTACTTATTTTCTATTGGTTGATGTTTATAAAAGAGGCGTTCCTTTACAAGAGGCGATCAGGGTGCTATACATTAGATATGATGGTCAGTTTTGGAATCCATAGTGTCATAAGTCTTTGAGATGTTTTTCTACACGCCTTGCAATCATTGACATCGAAAAATGGTATTTAATCACATAAGTGTCACCCAAACAGGGTATACATTGTTCACTTCTCAGTCAGAAAAAACCCAATGTATCGAAAAGCAAAAGGTGAAGATCCTGATCAGACGACGCGGATGTGCCGCCTGGTCTGGATGTGCACTGTTTGCTTAAGGATAACAGCCGTGTCACATGAAATAAAGAATTATTTGAAATTAATGTGCGCTGAGAACAGTAGCAATTTTACAACAACAACAATGATATCGGTCAAAATAATAAAAACGCGAGTATATTTCTTTTATAATTTTATTTAACTGTGATTGTGGAAGTATTGTTTGATTTATATAAAATTTCCATGTTCATCATGTTTTTATTCACGCGTTAAGATCAATTAAATTCTTGTTATATTATATTGTCGTTATCTAACATTAACAGATTAGACATAATAATTTACATTTCAAAACGTTATAAAAGTCGGAATAAATAATTTTAGTTAGTGCAGATATAGGAAATATTTCAAATAGTCTTAGAAAAATAGATAAAAATTTACAGAATCAGAGGGATCGAGTTTTAACAGGTATGGGAGAAATGGAGTTGTGAACACGTGCCAGTAATGACATATTCTCAATTCGGGTTGACGCCGATCATTAAATTTGATATGTGAAATGCAATGCGTTTCAAAGCAGAATTAATAATTTTCTATCGTGCTGAAAACGGTAGCTAACAAAAATTATGATGATTATCTGTTATAATTATGCTATTACACATTTATGTAACGCGGGAGCTTAACTTTAGCGGATTGGAAGGGTATGCTACTATGCTGAAAAAATGGTAGCTAACACAAAATGACGATTTTTGTTGTTTTGTCAAATAACGTGTACTTTAATTTAAATATTCACTGTGTTTCATATTTTTAAAGTATATTATCAATATCAGTTTAAAACTTAGTTTAATAATTAATAATCTTTAATTCTTTGTAAGCGGTTGACACTTTTATTACCAATAAGATGTTGATATCCATTAAAGTTGTCATGGTTATATTGCCCGAGGCAGATAACTTATCGGAATTTTAGGGATTTTACATCCATACGTATAATCAACCGTGACCGCATATTAAGAAACAACTTAATTAAAAATACGAGCAAAGTAATACCATTCATTATTAAAGTTCACCTAAATGCATTTTAGAAATAAAGTTTTATATTGGACACATTTACTTAGCAAATGAAAACCTTGTACGGGAATATCTGACACAAATATTGTTTACAGAATTATTAGTTATTTATTGTTATTAATAATCAAAGTGAACTTAAATATACATACAGAAACTTTATGTGTGTTAAATAACAACAAAACATCACCATCTACATTAAATACAACAAAACTTTGTTGTGGACACCTTTGCTATTTCCCACGTACAAAACGTCCACAATTGATAAAAGATCTAACTGGTAACGAGTTCTTTATCACAAAAAAAATAATACACGTTATGAGGAATGTGTCTTGTTTTCTTGAATTCTCATCTGGTATCATTTTACGGCAAAGGTGAAAATTATTAATTTATTTAGTGCATAATGAAATGTCACATTTTTCATTTCACTAAACCGCGAACGCAAGTTAATGCCCCAGGCCCAAGCAAGTCGATATCGATAAATTGCAATAGCAACGCAACTTCTTTAAACACGAAGTATATTTCGTGTTTAAAGAAGTTGCGTTTCTAGTTACTTTCAGCAGTTATATTTATCGTCAAATAAATTAGTAGCGCAACTTCATGAAACACAAAATATATAAATCCAGATATATTTCCTGTTTAAAACAGTTGCGTTTCTAATGTAACATACATGTAATTATTATTGGATCAATTTTTGCCTTTACAAAATTTAGTAAAGCATAACTTAAATCTCAAAACAGGATTCGCAATAAAAACAGGATATCGCAATAACTTTTTTTCTATGTGAAGATTATATAAATCAACAAATTATCTCTTTTCTTTTTTTATTCAGTTTGCAAATATTTTTTTAATTAATGAAACGACCATAGTTTAAACGGGGCGGATCGCTAGTTTTTCAAAACTCTAAGTAGAATATACTGGGGCGAATCCAGAAAGTGTTCAGTGAGGTTGTTTGAACCCTCCTTTTTTTAAGAAGTGTGTATGTGTGTGTGTGGGGGGGGGGAAGCAATGTTTTATGTTCATGGAGATTTTGGTAAGAAAGTTGGATATTATCAATATCATACAACTGTCGCAAACGAACCCCATTTCCAGAAATCCTACATCCGAGCTTGAATATGTATGATGCTGAGGTAGTTAACTTTTAATCTCAAAACAGAATATCGCAGTATACTTCAAAAATTTGTTCTATATTTTAATGCGCGAGTTGTCTGCGTCGTCACAATACTAATTGTCATTGTAATCATAATGATCAAGTTTGGCTTGGTTATTAAATTGCAACCCAAATTCAGCATGATTTTTTAAATTTGTTCCAGAAAAACATAAAATCACATATAGATAAAGCACTTACACTAAAAATCTTTAAAAATGCATTCAATATGCTTACTGTGATTTAACTTTTAGGACCTGTTCCGCATTCAAAAAAACCTTATCATACATGTAACATAAAGCCCCGAATCTAAGAATGGAGACCAGTCTCACAAGCCAGCAATCCGTTGAAACGTTAACCTGTCTCAGAATTGACAATGGAAATTCGCGAGCATAGAGTTGAGATCTCTCCGGAAACGAGCGAGAGCTCGCGCAAATATTATCACGCGAAAAGATGTTTCAACTCGACGATTGCAAACCCGGTTACTGAATTTCCAACCTTAAGTAAATTCGATTTTACAAGTAATTTTATGCCGAGTCTTAGTTTTATTAATTCAAGTTTACCACGTTATTCAGAGTAACTATCTCTTAAGCTTACACAATTACGTAATGTAATATACTAAATCAAGCAATTTATTTCTGAACAAATAAAGTCCTATTCCAACTTCAAATAAACACGGTAGGTATTAACAAATCAACCATTGCAATTTATTTAGTATTTATAAGTTTACTTAATACACGTATCCACAAAATTCTAAACATCACGATTTGAGGGAATACCGATCGATATACACTGTAATGTGACACATTAAGAGTCAATTAATTTTAAAGTCAATTTATTTGATTTAAAAACAGGATCTTAAGCCAGTCTACATCCTTCCATACAAACATCACTCTCAATGCAGTAGGGCAGAAAATAGACTGGCTATTATAACATTTTGTTAGGATGCATAAAACTATAAAAAGACAAACAAACTTTTTATCAGACCAGCGGCTATTCTAGCCTTATACATGTTATAGTCGAAATAAATAATTAGGATAGTGCAGATTATAGAAGTGATTAAAAATAATCATACAAAATAGATAATAAGATAAAAGTATTTAAGAAAAAGCGGGATAGATTTTTAACAGAGGAAGTTATTTGTTCATCATTTCTGGTGGATCTTTCGGGTCTAAATAATGCGTTTTACAAAAAAAAAAAAACACGCCAGGAACCGCTCGTTAAAGCCACAATAAACTTGCCAAACAGCATATTTTTTTATTAACCAAAACATTTTAGATTTCACCTGTATGAATAATAACACAAAAAATAAACCTTACAATAAGAAAAGGGTATTATCTTATTGATTTACAGCATGTTTTGGGCGTTTTTCGGATCGTTTATTTTGTTTACAAAACAAACAGCCAATCTTTCCGAGCTTATTTTCGGAAACTCTCGGCAGGCGAAGGTCGCTAATTATACAGAATGACGTCACTTCGTTCTTACGGCCCACTTAAGGAAAAAACCGATAACTTTTCGCCGAGTGATTGTAAACATTGGTTTGTAATTTTGTGGGCTACAAAAATACTATTCGGACCGGGTCTCAATGATTGGGGATTATTTGAGGACATAAATAGTTGGTCATTTATACTTTCTTTTGAAAAGGGTCAACGTGGTTAATTAATTTTCACAATGAAAAAAAAAACCTTTTGGCAAGTTTATTGTGGCTTTAAGCTGTTGCTCTCTTGCAGTGGGTTTCTTGCAACTGGCACCCACACTGGCACCCACACTGGCAATGATCTTTGTAGCCAGGCTTTATGGTTCATTCACGGAGAAGAAGCAGTGATAAGAGTATATGTCAGTGACTAAAAAGATATGGAACTATTGACATTTGTAATTAATGATATATTGGCAATTCCTTTTGAAATCGATCAATATTTTACATGTAGATGTGAAAATAAGTATACGTTAAAGTTTATTTGGAGGCTTGTATGAAAATTAAACGGTCAGGCCCAGCGCAGCTTGGCGACCGTTTAATTTTTCATACAAGCCTCTAAATGAACTATAACGTATATAATGGTCGAAATTATTTTTGTAACTGACAAAACAGTCGCCGCCTAAATTACCATGTATGGGTGTGCAGACGATCAATAGTCAAACTGAAAGTAGTTTTGTGACGTTCTCATTAAATGACCCGTAAACATGTACTGAGATAATATTATAGAAAGTGAATTATGAAATTTCTTTATCTGAAAACACCATGTGAACAAACTAATTCTTAGGAAAGAAAGCCTGTGTAGCAGTCTGTCCTTGTGATGAGAAACAAGGGTTCGTCTGTGGAAGTTCCATTTTACCATTTCCTTCATTAATAAATCATTCATAACATGGCAAAAGAGTTTATATCCAGATCAACGCGCTCATCCGTGTATTCTGATCACGATCTACACTTCTCGCTGTTAGATTCACTAGATTATATCGAGGAAATCGACCTTTATTAAACACATTTCCGACGCGCGACTTAATGAGAATTAAGGTTCATTGGCTTAAAAATAATTTCAACCATTATTACCCTTTAAAGGCAGAATAAATTGCTGCACATACTTTGTAAGCGGTTTGATAATTTTATAACTGATAAGATGGCTATATCCCTAAAAGTTGTCATGGTAATGTTTGCTCGAGGCAGATAATTTACCGGAATTTGAGGGATTTTACATGCGTAATAATACATTCAACTTAGAACTACATTTAAAAATTAGCAGAAAAACGCTCATCTGAACTGCATTATTATTTTTGGAAATAAAGCTTTATATTGAACATTTACTAAGCATGTGAAAACCCTGACACAAATGTTGTTTACAGAATTAAATAGACTAAGTTATCTATTTTTTTAATAATCAAATTGAACTACAGAAATAAATACAGAAGGTGTAATTGCGTTCTTTACTGTCGACACAAACCCGACGGATTGAAACCTGTTATAAAATGAATACTAGTATTTTACCAATTATAATTTCAACCACTAAGTCGGTAAGTGCTTATACATGACAGAGCGATCTAAAACTTTAAACTGTAGAATTATGAAACAAACCCGACCGATTGAAACCTGTTATAAAATGAATACTAGTATTTTACCAATTATAATTTCAACCACTAAGTCGGTAAGTGCTTATACATGACAGAGCGATCTAAAACTTAAACTGTAGAATTATGAAACAAAATAGATATTGGATTTAGCTGTAAGTTGTTTTCTTTTACTTTAATATAAGAACATGTATTCAAAATTTCAGCTAGCTACCTTATTTCAGCATGGTAGCATATTTACATAGTAATGCTTGGAAATTATTCAATTTCGGTGGCTTTCAAAGTTCCCTTTTCATCTATTTCAATATCACAGTAGCGTTGTTTGTGCCGTGTGGCGGCTGTAAAAAGTCTCCCCGTACATTCAATCAGTGCTGTTATCAGTTACGTCCTTTGAAGGTCGGCTGAGCACGATACTTATGTACTATGTTTATGGTACTTCTAAAATTCCTTTTGTTTTAATATTTCGGCCAGTTTATAGATAGGTGGTTTCAATATCCCAGCCAATATAGATTTGGATATTGTCCAATCACCCCCAAGAATATACTTCCTGGTTTTTAAATTTTGCCTTTGGCGTAGTCTGTGATATGCAGGATTTATATTCTAAGATCCCCTGTCAAAATTCTATTCTGTTTAGTTCCGCCCATTGTTTTCTCGTTTAGGGCAAACCCATTCTTTTATCTGGGGACCATACGCCGCTGAACATGGAATGGTATTAATCTGAAAATACCTCATTGAAGTTTCCATGTTCACCGCCATATGCATACCATCGTTTGGGATGGATCGAAATTGTACTATTTAATGGTATAATTACTGAGTTGCGCTCAACCCGGGGCTAGGCGGCGTGGGCAGTAATAAGCATTCCCATTACTGCCCATGAACAGGCTCAATCAAACCGAGCCTGCAGTATTTTCATATTTGTCGTGTTCGGTGGCTTTCAAAGTTCCCTTTTCATCTATTTCAATGGCGCGTTAGTAGAGAAATAAAGAAATAAATTTCCCCCAAAATTGAAAAATACTGGATTTCCATTGAACAAAATAATTTTTTAACCTTTAAATTGGCGTGCAAATGACTATGAGCAGTCTAAATCAAAATAAAATTTGTTCTTCATTGCGCCATGGTAATTTAGAACAGCTCGCATGTTAATCACAAATATATGTCCATTAAAAGCCGTTTTAAAATGTCACTTATTTAGAAAGTTAGTGTTTCGAAACACGTTTATAAGTTGACACTTATTACATGTAGCTACATTTGTGCAAATAATCTCTGTATTGTTAGAGACCGCCATTTTTTAAGTTTGATTAGCATAAGTAATATTTTAGCCCCGAATAATGGTTTAATGTTGGGTTATATTCTCAATGAAAACATTTTTAATTTTAATGGGGTATCTAAAATCTGCAGACTAAAATAAACTTATCTACATAATTAAAATAATTTTTAAAAAAACGCATCATTTTAAAGCGTTATTTTTCTTAATAAGGACATTTTAATTCAAAGAAATGTAAAGACCACCTTCCCAGCGATCGCTTATCAAGCGATAAGTGAAACTCCTCCTGCAACATTTAGTGCGCATGCGTGAAAGATAACGTTCCCAGGTCAGTTCAACGATAATATGCGCTAAATAAAAACATGTTACTGAAAATCTCAAGATTAAAAGGAAGATTTATATACTGAGCGAAAATGTGAAATAGGATGATATCAATGCATGGCCGATATAGAATTGTTTTCTGCCGTATCTTCCCAAGGTTATGTTACTTCAGGACCAATTAATTCAAATTTATACATTCGATATGTACATCTCAATGTCTTTTTTAAATGAATGTTATTAGTTTAGTTTATATAAGCAAGCACAACTGCTCCGTGAGGTTTTATTTCTTCACTCGCTTTTATTCAAATGTATGGGATCTGTTTGTTTTGTCAGATATAAGCGTTGAAATGTATTTTTATTCGTTATATAAAGATTTAATCCAACTATAATACACAGAAAACAACGTTTGATATTTTACAGAAACGTTTTCAGAAAGATTTTTTTATACATTTTACTTTTACATTTTTATTCCTATGTTAAATATTATTTATGTAAAACGGCGCCACCGTATTACATAAAGCGAGTGAAAATCGCTACAATCTTTACTATCAAAACGTAAATTGAACCAATTAAAAATTCACTCGAAATAGCCATGAATACTGAAGTTAGAAGTAGTTAACTTTTCTCATATATGTTATTTACAATGAAAAACACATAATATAATTATAACATTTCTGTCAATCAAAATGTTGTCTCGCATTCTTACAATAATAATTAAACCTAGTTTTTGTTTTAAATTGGCCACTTTATGCCAACAATTGATCATTATTTTAAACACATGCATGTCGCATAACTCTACCATGACCAGTTTCTACAGTTAAGACGTTTCTACTATGAAATCAGTGATAAAAAGTGTTGGTGGGCTCAGCATTATTTTATTTAAAAGTAGAGGTTAGAGTTTGGAAAATCTGAAAATCAACATTTCCCAGAACTATGTACAGCGAAACACCGCTAATAACATTGGAATTGGTACTGGGTAAAATTGGTAAAAGATATTAGGTGGTCTACATTTGTGTTCTCAATTTCTGTGTGATCTTTATAAGACCTTCACTGTAGTGATCATTCAAGCTTTGATAGGGGTACTACAATTGCTGGTCAAAACAAATAACTGCAGTATCATTATATTTCGCGGGGACGAATTTTCGCGCAAATCCCGTAAAAACAAAGTCGCGGGGGGCATGAATTCACGCAACTGTGTTTTCCTATAAAGAAACACTGTTACATGGTTTGATTTTGCTGGGGTTGAATTTCGCGCTCTTGTCGCAGCGCGAAATACGCGAAAATTTAACCCGAGCGAAATTGAATGATTTAACTGCACACCACAGCCATAAGTTCAGTAACTAATAATTCAGTGAATTCATTTATTTTCTATGGATTCTAAATTTCGTGTGCAGGTCGATCCACATAAGTAACTTTACCAAAAACCACGGACATTTTCTGCTCCCGAAAATAAGGCTTTTACATTAAGTTGAACACAATTTTTATAGCAGAAATTACTGACGAAATTACGGTTAATGTTGACAGGGCAAATATAGGACTGTCTTTGCTCGATCTTAAATATATGATGTCAAAATAAGCAATGAAAAGGATTAAACTGCTAGCATATTCAGACATGTAGCACTACTTTTAATGCAAATTAGTTGTCGTTAGCATAACAGGCCTCTATTGACCCATAAATGATCTTACTAGCCAAGAATATCAAACAACTTCATGCGCACACCTTTATATCTGAAACTTAACCATGTATCATCCGGTTGCGAACAGGTTGCGCACGCTGCCAAGGGACTCCCCAACTTGAGTCGCCCGCTCAGATTTATTTTCATTGTATGAACTGCTATATAGAAATGGATCGTGGTCTAAACGTGGGTGGCAAACATCGCTTAAGAGATACAAAAAATAGATGTTCATGCAACAACTGCAAATTCTCGTGATGATTGTACTAATACGGTCTAGTTAAGTTAAACTTCTTGTCACATAAATGGGTTTGTACGGTTGAGAAAGCACATGGCAATAGTTTTGCGCACTCTGCATGTTACCTATACAGATGCGCCATTTGTATTTGTAAATAAAGTGCTTAAATCTAGTACCATTTAATTGGATCACTCGGAATTTTTGGGTCCGGTAAATAGATGTCAAACTAATACTTAGTAAAAACATTATTATTATTATTATTATTATTATTATTATTATTATTATTATTATTATTATTATTATTATTATGGACAAGCAGACTACATATTTATGTTTAAGTTATTGAGATTATTTCTTCTAATAACAGAGCTATTATTCAACTTAAATGACTAGTTCTTTCATGAAAATTCAAGTAGCCTAACTTGGCTCAAACATGCATTATTGTCACAATCTTTTGCACACAGCATCTACAGCTGTATTTGTGGTCTGAGGCATCAAGATCACTGTTACAAATAACTGAAAATTCCTCTGACATTGTCATTCCTGGAGATAATTTCAAATGACTTTGCACAAATATGCCTCAAAATCTAGATGATGCATATACATTTTTGAAAAGCGTAGCACAATTTTGTGTCATTGCAAGTTATAAATTCAAGTGTTATCAACTTGAAGGTAACATACTAATAATAAAATTATATTTTCAGTGAATAATATATGAATTATCATGCACAATGTGGCATAATTATGAGTAATGTATCATTAACAGATTTATCAATATTCAATAGTGCGTATTAATAATAATAATAATAATAATAATAATAATAATAATAATAATAATAATAATAATAATAATAATTTGACCAAATACATGACATTATTAATCACTATTTGAGATTATTTAAGGTAGAGCTCGATGAGAGGCAATGCTTTAGTTCATATTAAGAAAACTGCTCGAATCGTTTGTCTATTTACATTTTTAAGTGGTTCTAGTTAAGTTGGTTTTTTTTACCTTTTTCGAGTCTTGTGTCTATTTACATTTTTAAATGGTTCTAGTTAAATGTCTTTTCTACCTTTTTCGAATTGTGTGTCTACTAACATTTATAAGTGGTTCTAGTTATGTGTTTTACCCTTTTCGAGTCTTGTGTCTATTTACATTTTTAAATGTTTCTAGATAGTTGTCTTTTTTACCGTTTTCGAATCGTGTGCCGATTTACATTTTAAGTGGTTCTAGTTATGTTTTTTTACTTTTTTCGAAGTGTGTGTCTATTTACATTTTAAATGGTTCTAGTTATACGCAATGTATCCCAATAATCAGGACACGGATGGTAACGCCAGTCTCTGATGACAATTATAGCGGCTCGAGTTGTGGATGACAGTCAGAGAAGCTTAAGTATTTTTTCTTTTATCTTTTACTTATGCCGATTAAAATCACATTAGTGATTGCAACTGTTTGAGTCCAACATAAGCTATATAAAACTGCAATTGTTTTGGCAGACAGTCCCTGGATCGTGATGAAAACCACCGAAGACGGTTGAAAATTCGGCACATCGCTCAAAATTAAACAAGTTTCCATCTGTACATAGGTACAGTTGATTAGACAGTAACGGATTTCAGGGTATAGCGGATAGCCTGTCCGTTTTCTTGCTCATTTCCAAATTATTTTATAAAAATAAACAATTACCCCGTCATGAAGAGTGAACTACGTACATGTTTATTGTCTGGATTTTGACTTTTGCATGGAGTGTATATAATAATAAACAAATGGAACGGGTAAACCGGCAGTTTACAACAACACGATGCTTTTACACGGTTAACAAAAAAAAGAAAGACAAATTTTCACAACAATAGCTGGTAAAGTATCATTTTTGGGGATTTGGTTTGTGTATAAATAAACCTATCACTATCATAAAGCATTTGTTTACAACTCCTACAGTGTCAGCGAACAGAGGTATAAATAATTACCATGTGCTTCAGGTATTGTCCAACAACATTGACCTGGCACTCTTGCATTTGACCCCATATTCGTTAAATTTCGTAAACGTTACGATCTACGTTGAATCTGTTGTCCGGCATCTATTCCAATACACCACACATTACTGGGGTGTAAATTAAATAAATATATCGACGTATTCGCTGATACCCGTGTTTATCCAATGACCTTTACGAAAATTAATGAAGTGCCAGGTCAATATTGTTGGACAATAGTAACGGATTGCGTACATGTACATACGGGGGGTCATCTCAAAGTAGACAATGTCATGATCTGTCAAATTGCTGTCAAAGTTCGGTTTAAAAGGGAGATATGATATTTTGTAATGACAAATGTGTGTAAGAAATGTAGATATGATACCTTGAGTAATTTATTAGTTTATTAATACTGATACTGGGGCGGATCCAGATTGGGTTCTGAGGTGTTGCTCAAATTTCCTTTTGGGCACCAATATTTAATTTTCACGTGGATTTTGGCCAGAAAGTTGTCAAATAAAATGTAACTACCCTAAGACTGCTCCAAATAAACCTCTTTATGGAAATATTGCACTGGACTATGTGCAATCAAAAATCATAGAATGTGATAATTAGAATTCAGGGTTGGATGAATGATTTCTAGAAAGGGGGTTCGTGCGGGCACTCTCGGAAGTTACATGATAATTTTCAACTTTTTGGCCAACATCTTCATGACAATTTTTTCTGCCCCAAAATGGGTTCAAGCGAACCCACTGTACCCCCTCTGGATCCAACCCTGTTATTTATCAGCTAATGAGTCAGATTTAAGTCTAGGGTAAACACTAGCAATGCTTTTGAATAGATTACTCATTAGATAGTCGTTGACATTTGCCTTTCTTTTAAAGCAGAATTTGTTAATGCATTTGTTGTTTTTTTTATTTAAGAACTGACGGTTACACACTGGGCAGGCCAGAAGGAAGTGTTATGCACTTAAAGAATCAGTAATTATTATACTATGTGAATGGTCAGGTTATGTATTCAAAGTACATGAACTAGTCAGAGTAGTTTTCATTAACATTTAGCATTAAGTCTATAGTGTGTTAGAAGAATGTTATCTTTATCTACACATAGTTCCAGTTCAAATTTTTTTTATTTCACATGATCTCGTCAGAAGATCTTTATTACATGTACTCATTACTATTTCTCAAATTAACATTTTTAGCTAAGCTTCAGCTAAGATAATAGCTGGCTACATTTAAAAGTGTATGGATTTGTATAATTTCTGTTGAATTTTTGAATATCAAAGTGTACAATGACTGGACTTTAGGTCCTTTTGGGAACATACCATCACAAAATATCACTTAAATCAGTAAAGGGACATAAAAATAATAATTATTCGTTTATAATTCGCTAAAAACATATTTATTAAGTCTTACGACATTATGTCTATGATTATCACACATCGACACATGGTGGTGTGACTGCCACTGGTGGCCCGTCATCAGATAAACACAGCGTTACAAATAAGGGGCGAAACGCTTTTGAGGGTCATTGTCTGAGGATGTCGATGTTTTTTTGTAACCTGTACATAATAGTGTGCCCAGTATGTCAAATTGTGTCTGGCACATTGACTGCGTTTTTTCCATATGTATATTCATACACATCTTTATGACTATGAGACCTCAGTTTTGGGGCAATTTAACTCCGGGGGATCACTACTTGCTATATCATTTCTAACAACAATTTTCTAATTAAAGTTTTTCCGGAAAAAGGCAATTGAAAATTCACTAGTGACTGATTTGATTTATTTTAATTTTTATCCATCTAGCAGAAAGATAACGACGGATCTTCTTAAATATATACTTTTCCAATAAACATTGTATTTC
>JAZAYU010001225.1:0-71353 GCA_038501625.1 Corbicula japonica | reverse complement strand
TTTAATTATATTTTACGCTGTATTTGTTACGGGCCATACCCGTACCTAAACGTTACGCGTAATAACCGTTACTCTGGTGCATTTGTTTACGGTCAGACCCATGTTTTTCAAACAGAATAATATCTTTGCACGTAAACGATACCTTTATAAAACATTTACCCTGATTTTTTTATTTCTATTAATTAAAATTACCCCGGCACGCAAGCCCAAATGGGCCCCATATGGGTTGTATCTGGGCAAACTGCCCATACGGGACCCATATTGGGCCCGTATACCATACAGTGTCCGAAAGGGCCGACTGGATACGGAGCATCACGATCGTTTGTTATTTTTTCTAATTTCTTTTATATTTGTATTCTGGGCTTAGATTAAAACATGTAGAACAGAATTGGTGCCGTTTGTTGTCATTTATTAAAAAATATTAAATAAATAAAATTTACGGAAAAAAGTCTCGCGGCACTTCTGAAAGAAAGCGAAAGTTGAGCGAGTGATATTCGTTATTAAACAATCGACAAATATCATCAATTACGGCATAAATAAGTTTTGGGGTGAGTAATTATCAAAAGATACAATAATCTGGTATCCACATTTAACATTAAGTTATTTAATTTCGACGTTATTTTTGAAATCTTAGATCAATTTCTGGATTGTCATATGTTTTCGCGAGTTTAATGTTTGCATGAAAAAAGTTGCTGATTTCAAACTTAGTAATTTCTGTGGGTAAAATTGAATTTTTGGTGATTGAAAATTAATTTTATGCAGCATATTTTGTAATTTTTAATATATGCAAAGGTCTTTATAAAAAATAACCATTAATTTTATTTATTTTATGTGTTTAAGCCATAAATTTAATTTGCAGGTAAACAGGTAAAATATCTGCTAGACTCGGAGATTGGTGGATGAAATTTCCATGAAACAGACTCAGTATCCCCATGCCTCATAGCAGTTCTGGAAACCTATGTTGCTCGGCTTGACAATTTCAAGGGAACCGTACGGAAGGGAAAAAAATGAATTTGAAGACTTGCGCTTGAGCTTGACCAATGTTTGCTATTGTAAGTATTAAAACTCTGGAAACTGTGGTTTCATTTGTTGTTTTTTATATGAATCTAGAACTGTTCTAGAAGTTATTCTAATGTTTGGTTAGTCTAAATTTTATCAGCTGGTTCGACTAGTATACCTGTGTTGGTTGTCAAATCTGTTTGCAAAGTAAAATCCTCTTGTAGCAAAATACTATTGGTCACTTTTTATCAGTTTTTAAATTTGAAAGTATAGCGCCCATGTCATTCGTTCAGCATGGGTGTAAAACTTAAGCTGTTTATCTCACAGTAAGACTTTATTAAAATTTTCAGAAGAAGAAAATGCAACAATCTTAAAATTAACAAAATCTTTTGTTCTTAGCAGACAATTATTCCATGTGTTACAATGTAGCATTTTTATTTTGTGGTATACTATGAATGTACCCATGTTTTGCTTTGCTTAATGGTAATAAATTGTTTGTTTATCATCAAAACTTACTTTAAGTTTACATTTTAAACCAAACTTATTAACCCAAAACTGCCAGGCTAATACATACGCCTTGTGCCATGAATGGAATTCCTTAGAAACAGCTGCATTTGTATATAATTTAATAATATATGACTATATGTTTACTTATCTTTATATATATTTATATGCAGGTTGTCAACATATGAATTCAGCAACGCAGTCAAGTAGTCGAAAGAATTTGGAACTTAGTATTACCTAGTGGCTGGCTGAGTCTTGGGACCAGGATGGTGGCCGGAAGTTGTGAGATGGGCAAAACAAGAATGTCAAAATAACAATTCAGATTTATGCAAACATGTAGTAAAATATGTGCCAACTGTTTTATACTGCATAATAAATATACCTTGTCATTCCACAAAAGGGTATATTATTTTTTGTTTAAGTATTTTTTCCTTGACTTGTTTAATTTAAACCAGAACGATATGTTTCATGATTTATTGGGTGCACTTGTAACTGTATGTTCTACCAAGGTTTATGTTTTAATTTATCCTTCAAAGCCAATCTTTTTATGCTTTATACCTGTGAAAATTGTCACTAAGTACATTTTAAGAACATAAAAACTTTATATGATTTAATTTTAATAATTTTACTACTTTTGAATGCATGCTTTAAATGATAGAAGGAAAATACCCACTGTATAGTGTTCTAGTTAGACTGTTTATATCATCAAGAAGCAGCTATTTAGTATTGGGTAAATTGTTTGATCTCGGGCTGTTTTCGGGATTTCGTTGTTACAGACACAACCTATGTCAACCCGGAACAGTTCAGTTTTTGGAGGTCACCATCATTTTTTTTATTTTGTTTATTGTCTCTGTTATTGTTATTTTGAATAATGTAAACAGTTCAGTTCTAACAAGTTAAGATAATAATAATATCAAGTGCAAATAAATGTTAAGGTGACATTGTTCTTTACTTTTTACTCTTTTTATGTTAGTATTTATAAGCATATATTAAACAAGAATCCTTGGCTGAAACAGTAGTCATCACATGGTAATTTTATTGATCATTTGCAAAATGGTAGCTTTGTTATAGCAAAAAATGCCTTTAAATGCAAGTGTTACTTGTATTGGATAAATTTATGGGTATTTGACATTAACAGCCAAGAATACAATTTTACGGTATTTTAAAATTCACGGGAAAAGTCCCGGCAGCTGGTTTCCAGGACAGTTCCGTAAAGTTACTGGTGTCCCGTAACAGCGTTTTCCTGTAAAAAATACGGTCAATTAGTAAAGATACGGGAAACACTGTTACAGGGAATCCGTAACTTTACGGAACTGTCCTGGAAACCAGCTGCCGGGACTTTTCCGGTAAAATGTAACGGTAACTTTTTACAGTGTGGAGGAAATCAACAAGTGAGCATTATAGCCGATTCCTAGGAGATCATCCTGCACTAGGTTGTTTTCTCTGGAAATATATGTATAAGTATATAAAAACAACGATTTTCTCAGAAAAATCAACAAAATACTTACCGGATATTCCGGGATCCGACGCGACTTTGCCGTTTTCGCAAGGTAACGATTGGGCACGGTGATAATCTTATCCGTCAAAATGTTCGAACGATCGTTTACATCCCTTAATTAAACAAAAATGTCTCCACGTACATATAATATGTGTTGTTCTCATTTGCGTATTTTGAAGGTCGTTGAGCACAATACTTATGCACTATATTAACCCTCTTACGCCGGAGTCATTATTTTAGGATGTTGTTGACGTCGCGGAGGAAATGACGTTACGGAGCGCCAATGTTAACGTCGCTTTTAATTTCAATGCGGTTTTAGAATCATAATGCATTTGTTGAAGCGTAATTAGTGTATATTCATTTACATTTTGTTAAAATTAATAATTTTAATATAAGTACATTGCATTTATTTAAATTTTATATTTACAATTTTCTTTGACATTTGTGTTTGTAGAAACTAAAGTAATGAAGCATATACATGTACTAGTCCTACCACGGACGTTGTAAGATTTTATTATGTTTAGGATTAAAATCTATACAGACACAGGGTATTGTTCCCATACACTTGTTTGAGTCACGCAGCGGGACTAAAACATGTACGTACTTAGAAAAAGAACATGCGTAAAGTATGTTTGTGTTTGGACACACAAACCGAAAAAAATGTTTTATCAAAGTACCGGCGGAAACTGATTTCCCAGTAACAGCACACCTGTACCGATGAAAACAATTTCACTATCCCACTGCATCATCTTCCGATTGTTTGTTGAAAAAAGACAGTGTCGGAAAATAATACCGGTAAATGATTTTTTTCTGATTTAAATGTTGATACACGTGAATGGTTGCACGGTCTTCCAGCTTGTGTTAGTTTTAGACACATGTATAACTCATAATTTACTGTAATTGCGTTCTCATGACTCGTGGATAGTTTATGCGCAAACGAAATCTTGGGGAAAAAATAGATCAGGAACCAGACTATTAATGAAAATATTTCTTTCATGCAGTAAAAACAGTTTGCTGAAATGGTGGTCCATCCGTCTCATTCGGGTTGGAGTTCCGGATTACCGGGTTTAAAAACTAGGGGTATAATACGAGTTAAGCATTGATTGTGGAGCTGCCTTCGAAGAGAAGTGGGAGAAGTGAATTTAACAGCCATCATTAAATAAAAACCGGGTATTTGCTCCGCTTTTCAAAAAGGATTACCAGGATCTGTATCGAACGCAAATATAAAAACAATTGCGTCAGATATCGACAGGAATGTTAACAGGTCTTTTTATCATGTATCTGCCCTGTGTGTTCGTTAAAAAAAAATGGGGAAAAGAGACAAACACTGAATTGAACCAATTTTAGTGTCATATATTTTCGTCTTTCAAATTTCTGAAATCTATGTAAGGTCTGGATTTAGTTCTGTTCGCCTAGAAAAAATACAACCGTTTAATTATAACATACTTGTTTTTAAGGCAGGGTGGTACATCGTCTTTTGGTATTTGTTAAGTAACAAAAGTACTTCCCGGCAAAATCACACTTTTACCGAAATGCAACTTTTTTCATTAATATCGCGGTTATTTATAATAAACATTATGTTCTACTAAAAACACCATTATACATTAAACTTATGTCTCTGTAAAACTTATGAGCATATTTTCCGCCAATGCTTAAGTAAAGAAAATATATAATGAAAACAAAAATTGTCTTTTAATCCGGAGAAATATTCATTTATCGTCATTAAAAATGTATCACAAATAACTGATTGATCGATGGCTTGTTTGACTCATTGGTTAATCGATTTATCAAATTATTGAATGATCTATCTATCGACTAATTAATAAGTAAACATCCAAACCCTCGATACATTAATCAAACACCTTTTATTTTTTCCACAATTCGCATCTCACCACCCGATTGATAAACTAGCCACCCAGTACTTTTCTCCTTGTTGTCATATGATGGACTACATTTAAATCGCTCGCAAAAATGCTGAAAATAACTTACAAGATAAAATAAGTAATGGACATGTTTCGAGCGAAAGAAGTTATTATTTCTCAACGCATATGTATTGTATGTATACATTTAAAACTAAAAAAGTTTTATATTAAAGCATGCTTTATCTAATTTCTCACAACTCGTATTTTTATAAGCTTTATTCATAGACAAATTTTTATAAGCTTTATTAGAGTGATTTGCATACACCTGATATGTTTTTATACATGTACAGCATTTGATGAACAACCCTAATAATCATTCTGTTTTGTATAGGCTCATGTAGGAAATGATATACATGCTATCCGTCGGCTTGTTTATCCAGGACTAAATAATGTTTTTTGCATGAAATCGTAAAATACAGCAAAGTTGATGAGTTTTAATTTAATCGAATTGTAAATAATTCACATTCTAAATTTTATTATAGCCCGTAAAATAGATAATGTACATTTCCGGAAAATGCTTAAATTAGAACTCTTTGCCTAGGCCGACTGTTCTTGCTTTCACGGGAATTTCATCCTCGGCTATAAACCTTTTACAACATTTAACTATAACATTTCCGAAGTATTTCGACAATGAAATATAAGATCTTGATAAGAAACTTACAAAACTCGGATGGTAAATCTTTTTACAATGCAATCGATCTCTCGAAGCGACCGCCGTAACGACATCGATCATTTGGCCTAAGAACACAGTTTTTTCCCTATATGTTTCATATAAGCATTTGTGAACAGAACATTTTTATAAACGTTCCGAATAGAAAAATCTCACCTGAACTTTGTAATACTATCCAATGCGACACATTCTAGCCGCAAGAAAGGGTACCTTGACCGGCTTCCTTTCGCAATAATTTAAAAAGTGTGTCGGCATGTTTGACAGGTAAACAATTTCGGCAGTAAACAGGCCAAAATAACCCCTGTTCAAAGGCTGATTTACAACAATCTATCATTAAAATTTACTAAAATTTGACATTTACTTCATGTTTCAGACCTACTCTGTACAAAAATGCCATTTAATCAGTACTCTTCATTCAAAATGCAATCAGTATTCATCCTCAAAAAGAGGACTCTTTTACTGCGTAAGTACTTCCTTATTGTGGGTAACCGAAGGGATAAAAACTGTGTCCTCGTTCCTATTTGGCCTAAGAACACAGTTTTTTTCCCTATATGTTTCATATAAGCATTTGTGAACAGAACATTTTTATAAACGTTCCGAATAGAAAAATCTCACCTGAACTTTGTAATACTATCCAATGCGACACATTCTAGCCGCAAGAAAGGGTACCTTGACCGGCTTCCTTTCGCAATAATTTAAAAAGTGTGTCGGCATGTTTGACAGGTAAACAATTTCGGCAGTAAACAGGCCAAAATAACCCCTGTTCAAAGGCTGATTTACAACAATCTATCATTAAAATTTACTAAAATTTGACATTTACTTCATGTTTTAGACCTACTCTGTACAAAAATGCTATTTAATCAGTACTCTTCATTCAAATTTCAATCAGTATTTATCCTCAAAAAGAGGACTCTTTTACTGCGTAAGTACTTCCTTATTGTGGGTAACCGAAGGGATAAAAACTGTGTCCTCGTTCCATTTGACGCCAAGTGACCCCGAAAATGACGTCGTTTTTTTTTTGTTTTAATGACGTCATTTTTAGGAAAATATGTTTACATGCAATCACGGCGCGCCATTTGTAAATAAAATCTTACAACTATCCAAAAATATGACAAGAAACATACTTTTTTGTATTTCAATATCATTGTATTTTAAAGGCGACAAATATGTCTTTCTCGGTCTCTCCCGATAAGCGACTTAAGAGGGTTTTAATAATACTTCTAAATTACTTTTGTGTAAAAATTTCGACCAGTTTACACTTCTGTGCCGATGGGCCAATCTGGGCCAATCTTATAAACTACGTTCAGTGCCGACGGGCCAATCTGGGCCAATTTTGGAAGTTCGTATTATAGTCAGTTTTTTTCTGTCTATTTACCTATTAAACCAATTTCATTCCATAACAGTTGTTTATACACATTTTCGACTCATTTACGTGATGTCAGAATAAGTCAATCCCGTAATATGCAATGATTTCCCGCCATTAACGTACGTTAAAATTATGTTGACTTTACGTTGGAAACGTATTGATTAAAACAGAAATTCCCATTAATTGCCATATAAAATATCAGTTGTATCACTTTTATGAAAAACCAGTGCGAGTAATGATCATGGTCAAGTACGCGCAGATGGGATACGAAATTAGAAATCTATTATTATTTTAAATGTTTCAATAGCAAAACTATTTATTTTCCCTCAAAACTGTGTCTTTTCTATGCAGTCTTGAAAAAGTCAACCACTAGGAATATATATTCAACTTCCCGTTAATTCGTTTAAGATAAAGTCCACACAGGAACTTCAACACTTGAGAACCGTAAAATCAGCCATAAATACGTAATATAAAAATGAAATAATAACGCCAAATCTCGTGCAGATATGTGTCACTCTCTGAGACTTTTGGGCCAAATTCGGCAAACGTCATTTCGAGTAAAATGACGTCAACTTCGCCGCACGCACAAATCGAATTAACTTTTCCTAATTGCCAGTATTAAATGATACTTATAGAAATATATATAGTGTTATAATCCAAGTGCGTAACACAAAATGTTCGTTTGAACCTGTTACCGAAATCTTTATTTAAGATAATCTCGTTTACTATCTTTCTATACAATTATTACGTCCCTTATTTTGACAAACGCCACACATTGTGATTCACACATGTACGAAACAGTCGTGATATTTGAACAACAAAACCAGCATTTTGAGACCTAAAATGTCGGTAAAGTGATGGATTTGAAAAGGTTAGTCTTCTTATAGTCTATTGTATTGCTTGTTTGTGCAAAATTATGTAAAATCATGTATGAAATTGGTGCAATTGCATTTTCCGGAAGTGAAAATGGCTGTCATGACCTTGTTAAACAGTTGATTGTTTACAAAACTGTCAAATATTTTTTGATATAAGAAACAATCTTATTTATGCATCTTCGTCATTGACAACAGATCGTCTTTTCTTAATTAGTTGCCAGATGAGTTACTTTTACACTGTAATCCTGAATTTAATAAAGGAACTTTCAAATCGTGACAAATTGTCAGAGATTGTCGAATTTTCGGACAGTGAGTTTGAAAGCCCAAAATATTATTGATAAAGGAGGCAGCAATAACCATGATAACGATTAAAATAAATGAATATTTAATTAAATGGAAAATGTATGTTCAGATAGTATTGATTATAAAAAAAGCTGAAAATAACATTCAAAAAATTGCCTTGGGTGCTGCTGTACTGAGACTGTATGGAAAGCCATCTGGTTCTTTTGTATGAATAGACAAATTTATAAATTGGAATGAAATTATTAATGTTATATTAAGATAATGAACTTATATTTGCAATAATTATTACAGGGACTCGGATATTAAATCTCATAGATGAGAAATTCCATAGTGTTGGTTAAGTTGCAATACAGCTCAAGACATACTGGATATGGCAAGAAAAATGCAGTTTACACATGGAGAACTGTGCACGGCAGAACATCAGTAACACTGTCATAAGGTAACAATGGAAAAAATAAAGTTTTAATTTTATTCACATTTGTTTTTTTCCTTGAGGTCATAGTCATTCTAAGGTTATGCTTTAATTATCTTATTATTTAATTGCTAAATATGAAATCATGTTATCAACACCGGTATATGCTAATTGCAAACAAACAAACAAAGTAACAACTCCTATGATACTATGATAGAAATCTGGTATTTTACACATTTGCTTGTAGTTTTAATTATCTTGAAGAATATATTTATGAACAGATAAGTAATGTTCAGAAATGAATCTTTAAGAGGAATCAGTTCTGGAACTTCAATTTTAAATTTTCTGGGCAGCATTTCCTTGTATAGTCTTATTAAAATATTTTAATATAATTTTGATTCAACTGGCTTTGGACTTGATAATTTACACTTAACACTAATGTTAAATGCATAATAAAAAGGATATCATGGCTGAATAAATGTTTACTTCTCATCTGCATAGTTTATAATATATTTTGCATTAATTTTTATTTATTTTTAGATTGACATCAGACATGATGAGGACAGATGTGCTTTCCCTTTTCAGGAATGAAACTAACCCAGAAGTGGAACAGTGTCATGAGAAAGTGCCAAATCTGAACACCTGCTTCCTGACAGGCTTCCTATTCTGGGCTTGATCCTCAAATGATGTGGTACCAGTATGAAGAATGAAGAAACAGGCTTATTGTGTGTGAACTGTGGTTAAAAAAGTTTATGTTCATCCATCTGTACCAAAAGCCTGATGGATTCAGTGCATCATATCCCAAAAAGGAGAAGTGATAACTGTTTGTTTAGCTGAACAATATGTATTATAATCTGAAATGATCTGCAAAACAGGTGTATAATAAAAAGTTAATTTATGCAAGCATTATGGATAATCTTCTGAATAAATTTAAATTATTTCATTTGTCAGTAAATTTGTTGCCATGGTAACTGAATCATAATATAATGTTGTTATATAACTTACAAAATATTAACGTAGAAATATCAGTTTATATGGATTTTTCTACCAATATATAATTTGTTATTGAACAAGTGTTGCAAAATTTGTCTTTCAAACATTTAGAACCTTTACCCAACATTAACATGTAGTTAAGTTTTTTTGTGTGCATAGTATATAAACTGTTGTCAACTATATAAATGTAAGTTACTTTATTATGAAAGATTATCCACATCATGAAACTCAGTTCCTCCCTCCACCCTGCCTAGAAAAAAATCTTGCAACATTTAGTAAAACTGTGCCATATATTGTTATATCACAATGTGATCATACAAAATTCAATTTAATTTGGGCTCTTAGTTGTGCAGTTATTGGTGTAATGACCTCATACCACTTTGAAGAAATAATACACAAATATTACCATGGCAACTATAGAACTAGTACTAATTATATAACATACTGTGATATTACTCAGAAGATCAAATGTTATGAATATGTACATAATATTCAGGTAGTATTACCATGGTAACCATTATTGGGTACAACAACTTTCACCTAAATGATTTTGTCACTTTTAATGAAGCTTTTGTTATTTTGTTTACTGCATAGTAATTAGTTATAACAAAAAGTTTCTTTATTTTCGAAAATCAACATTTCTGTGTATGGTTTATCAATAAACAGACCAAAATGATAGATTGTACATTAACATGTTATCATTTAGGTTCTAGTTACCTGAAAAAAACGTGTCAAATATGTTTTTGTAGTTCTGTTGCCATGGTAACCAAATTTGAGTATTTCATTTTGTAAAATAAGATACTTGATTTATATATAAATACTATTCGTGGGCAATAAACAGACTGAAATACTGTATTTCTTATAGTTGTCACGTTATTGCACCTATTTATTTGGACAATATTTTGACAAAAGTAGGCTTTTTCACATTCACGGTGGTTTCCCAAAAAATGCTGTTTTTCAGTTAAAATAAGTCGTTTTTGAAAAAAAAAAGAATTGGTGTACATGTACTCCAAAGTTAACAAGGTACCTGAAAATGATAATAACTCATTTTGGCCGAAAATTGCATTTTGGACCATTTTTCCCAGAGAGTGCCACATATATTGACGTAACTACGTCTATTAATTTGTCACTCAACGTTGCGTTATTTCGCAAACATGGCTATACCTTGGATTCGCGTCTTTCACCCAGTTTTATGTGCCCAAATCTTTAGACAAATTGATGTTTGATGTAAAAGACTTTACGCAAGAGTTCTTATATTCCTCCAAGTTGTTTGCCGTTAACAATATCTAAGAAAAGAGGATTGATAGAATGTTTTAAGTTCTCAAACCTCGGTTTTTTCCATATGATTTAACTTTCACACAATACCAAACGTTTCGGAGTGAGAATGATTCGACTAGGTTTTTGTGGATTTCGTACCATGTTATCTGATATTTTTGTTGCTTATTGTTGTAACTTTTAACATCAGGAATCACCGGCGAAAATGTATGTTACATATGAATGTTTGGCGATTCCAAATAATGGGTTGAAAATGAAGGCTACCTAATTAAGCCTTATACAATTTATATTACAGTACGATATATTTGGTGTTCACATTTATTATGACCCAATCACAATCTCGGCTTTGACAACATTTTTGTAGCTAGGTAACGTGCAAGCCAAGAACTAGTCGGACGGTGGAGGCAGTCATTTTTGTGGAGCATAAATAAGCCAGTTCAACACGTGTCTGTTGTTTTTAGATCGATGTGCCCTTTAAGCATGTGCGCTGTAACTAACTTACAACTGGGGTGGCTCTTTGCTCCATGATAGCTACGCAAACTATTATAGGAAGTCGGGAACTAGATTAGCTTTTTCGACATCTGAAGCTTACGTCATAAATCCGAGTCATCAATATTGTATTTTTTAAAAGAAAATCTTTGAAAGAAACTTGATCAATGTAACAAAATTAACCCTTTTCTCCCTCTGCTTAGGCTATTATCTCGTACAGTGTTGCAACTGTAACTTAGCTTCTCATTTCTTCTTTAATTGTCCCAATTTCAAAGTAGAATCTTTACGTGACTATGATATAAATATAAATGTATTTAATTTTTAAATTACTATTTGGTAATGATTCCTTACAGCCTTAGATAATTTACATATAAATCTTGAAATGTTTTCATAGGCCACATCTTTTTGTATTGTTAGTCTTACGAGAATTTTCTTGAAAAAAAAATGAGTACGGTAGGTCGAAATAAAAAAATAAGATAAAGATGTGACTGTCATTTACAACAACTTTCAAACCTCTTTTGTACAAGTTTGCTTTTATTTAGATTACCTCTTACTACTGACAAAACAATATATTACAGGATAAAAAAAATTAAATAGTTTTTTTTTTTAAAATACTTTTATGCTGCAATTGTGTGATTGAGACTTCTGTTCATGTATACAGCCACAAGTAATCTTCAAGCCTTGTACCATCTGTCCCAGCTTTTTCTCTAAACACAATATTTTTGTAAAGCAAACTTTTCACTTTTAAATAAAAAAATAACTTACTAACACTAGAATATAAGCATAAATTCGCATTTATAGGTCTTTAATGACTTGGTGATGTCGAGCTCAGTATTGTCTGCCGAAAATGCGCCATCAGGGGAACCAGATATAGTTTTTAAAATGTTTTCTTCGGAGATGTAGTTTAAAGTTTAACCACTGGATTCATTATTTCAAGAATACCTTTTTCGGCCCCGAAATTGAGCCTTAAAACGTTGCTTAAAAAAAAAGTTTACTGCGCCATAGGGGCGGCCATTATAAAAGTGAACGGTTTACTTGGATTGTTTTTAAAAAAATGGAGTTTTAATTGTGTACAAAAAAAACTAGTCAGCATAATTCGGAAAACTTTTGATTCCATCGTTTGATTCATACTCATTCACTCGCTTTTTGTAGGTTTTAATACCAAATGGGTACGGTCGTAATAAAAAAATCGGAAATTGATTTTTTTTTCAATTTTATAAAAAATATAGTCAAGATTTTTTGTAAGACGAAAACTATAAAAGGTCTGGCCTAAGTTAATGTATATAAAAGATGAAAATATATAGAGTAAATGTTTGAAACAAAATTTATGGCAGTTTCTTTCACAATTCAAAGCGAAAATATGTCAGAGTAATTTAATATTAATAAACATAACATCAATTTTTCTAGCGAAATTAAGAACTACTATCATTCTCAAAAGTATCTTTATCATGTAAAAATATACATACATGTAACCAATATATTACAGTATGTTGTTTTGATACATCAAATCTGAATTAATTTGTCTATCAGCATGAAGTACAAAAAGCATAGAATATATTAAAATACACCCAAATACATGTATATGCCCAATCGCACCCGCCGAAGATAAATTTAGGGACAGCACGCCACAAACCACTTTAGAAAAACTTTGTATCATCATCATCGTCATCATCACCATTATCATATGCCCATAAATTAAGCAATTAATAGAAAAAATAAAACAAAATACTTGAAGACCTGTGTTTTTGGTAAAATTATGAGGCACTGTACGATAATAGTGTACCTCAGAGAACCTTTTCATAATGGCGGCGTGTGAGAACACCAAATGAACACGGGAAGGTAAATACTCCATTTCTAAATATTTAGATCTCCGTCGATAGTTTAATTATTAGATAGCACCCTTGTTGTTGTAAGACAGGCTTAAATGTTTCTTAATATTGGGTGTAAAGCGTTTGTCTGAACATTGCATCGTTACGATGAACTTCTTCGGTAAAAAGACCCGAAAAAAGTTGAGAATTGAAGCAAGGTTGTGCTCGTTTTTCTTTTCAATGATTTTATTGCTTTTCCCTCTAAAATCTTGTCCTAATTTCTTCAGTTTTGTTTTTAAAAGTATGTTCGTACAGACCCAGGGTACTTATATTACTCAAACTTTGTGTACTAAATGCGAGCACTTTACGTTTGAAGAAGTGTCTATAAAAAGAAGTGGTTATATTTCCGCTTTGTCACACGCCTTTAGGAAAAGGAACTCAGATTTTCGACGTACACTGTTACCAAACCGCGCATGATAAAAGGATATCTAATTTCTTCAAATAAATAACAACGCTAAATATTATGGTCCGACACCAAAGTCATATGGACTTGTGTGCATTTCATTGCTTTATATGCTTCTGCTAATATGTTCTCTAACAGCGTTTTCAAGAAGGCGCAAACCTTCCTTTATTCAGCAACAGATCGCTGCAACTTGAAAATTAATAGGCGCCAAATAGCAAACCACTGCATTTTAAATGCTTGTGGTCAAATTAGTACAGTGACAAAAACAACAAGTAATCAATTAACGTTTAACGCGCGAATAATAATCGTCGTCGCATTATATAGCTGCGACGTCATAAATAACGTTACGGCTACGAAAGGGTGGTTTCAATATCCAATATAGACTAAGATATTCTTCAATCAGCCCAAACATATAATTTATGCTTGTTAAATTTTGCTTCTGACGTTGTCTGTGATGTGCATGATTTACATTCTCTGTTTCCCTGTAAAAATTCTATAATTCTGTTTAGTCCAGCATATTGTTTCTTGTCAAAGGAAAGCCCATTCTGTTATCTGGGAAATATACGTCGCTAAATATGGAATAAAATTAATCTTCAAATTGAACGTTCCATGTTCACCGTCATTGGGGTGGATCGAAAAGGCACTGTCAATTGGTGTAATGTGGTCAGTACTATATATTTCCATTACTGGCCATGAACCGCCGAATCTGCAATATTTTCATATATGTCGTTTTCGGTTGCTTCCTCTTTTCCTCTATTTAGGCAATTTCTCAAAGCCTTTTAATTCATTTTAGTGAAGCTTATCGAATAAAAAATTGGGAATAAAATAGAATTCCGTATAAGGCTAATTTTCATACAAAAATAGCATATAATATTGACTACATATGCAAATTATAATAAAATGACTAACATCCTGTGTGAATATTTATGGTAATTATTTTTAATCCAATATTTTCAAAACTTAACAATCAGAATTCGATTAATACAGAGTACAGATACAAATGGTTACTAGATGGGTGTTCAGTTTAACACTTGTGTCGCCCTCTGGTGCTATGTCGGAATAAAAATGCAAAAAAGGGGGATAACTCCATCAAAGAATCTGTCATAATCATGGGCGTGTTGTTATAAGCAATATAATTTGAAAGTTTGATGTAAAATATTAAGAAATGACAAAGTTATAGCCAACGTTAAGTTTTTGTGTAAAAATCCAAGTACAAAAAGGAACATAACTCCATCAAATGTGACCTTGAGAATTTGGCATCACCTCGAGCGTGTTGTCATAAGCAATATAATTTGAAAGTTTTATGAAAAAATATTAAGGAATGACAAAATTATAGCCAACGTTAAGTTTTCGTGTAAAAATCCAAGTACAATAAGGGTCATAACTCCATCAGATGTGACCTTGACCTTGAGAATTTGGCATCATCTCAAGCATGTTGTCATAAGCAATATAATTTGAAAGTTTGATGAAAAAATATTAAGAAATGACAAAATTATAGCCAACGTTAAGTTTTCGTGTAAATATGCAAGTACAAAAAGGGGCATATCTTCATCAAATGTGACATTGATCTTGAGAATTTGGCATCATCTCGAGCGTGTTGTCATAAGCAATATAATTTAAAAGTTTGATAAAGAAATATTAAGAAACGGCAAAGTTATAGCCAATGTTAAGTTTTCGTGACGGACGGACGGACAAAGCGGTCCCTATGTATCGCAATTTCTTCGAAAGGGCGACACAAAAAATGAGCTTTGATCGGTAATCGTCGTTTTTATCCAGCAATATATTTTAAAAAATCGTGTAGCTTTAAACGTAACAGATTTGAACGAATTATTTTTTACGAGATTTAACTATGGTTTTGTGATTGATTTGATATCAACCATAAGGCCATTATTATGTAAGACACTGTCCCTTTGGCAATCCTATGTTTGCCCATGTGTAATCAATCGTGATACAAACGCAGCATGTTTTAAACATTGTTAATATAAATATTAAATCAAATGCAGGCTATGATAATATATTTTTGCATTATTTGTGATGTAGATACTCGTATAATGATGGATTAATTTATTAATACATGATCGGTAGATTTGTATATTAAATTGACTTTTGTTGTCATCTTACATTACTAAATTTTAAAATCATTGCGTAACGAAACTGTCCCAAATAGCAATTATGCTAATAGCAAAACACAGACACGAAAATTACAAAAACATCCTGAAAAATATCGTAATATAACCCTTTTAAGCAATGGACTTCTTGAAAAAATAACGTTTACAAACGATGGACAGCATACAATGAGATCCCGTCGGGTAGAATTGTAAAACGAATATATAAAATCAATAATAAAAAATTAAAGATTTCAAAAGGTATAAATATATGAACTTTATTTGATGAATATTGAACTCAAAATAAGCCTTTCATACTACTTAAGTCAATTTAATCAAAACTAGTTTACAGATCAAGGTATTACGTTATTAATTCTGCCGGTCAAGGATAAACCGGTTATGTCGAATATATTATGAAAATAACATAACCTTGCATTAAACGATAAATTCTGATGGCGCTAAAGCGGCATTAGCATTCTGTTTCTTTTACGATATAAACATTACTGAAATTGCTTGAATTTATGACAGCATGAATTTGGCTTTTTAGATAGTTTTCTTCTGATTACATACGATAAGTATAAACGATTATTTAGAATAAGTAAGCCATTGAGGTAAGAGAGCTATTAGTACATATATTTTGAAGGATCGTCCTCACTTCGTGGATCCAAGCCTTCCTACTGGCAGCAAACTGGAATGCCAGGCTGGAGAACCATGTCATGTACTATACCAAACAACAGTGGGTGTTGGAAATGAACACGAATGGTAAACGCGTCTTTAAATAATTAGCTTAAAAGCCAGTTTATACTTTTATTATACTGAATAAAAATTGTTTTGCAACATTCTCTATGTTTTGCATGGAAGGGAAATAAAAAAGACAAATGGTATAAAAACATATGTTTTTATTAAATCCATAACAGAGACACAATGTAAACATAAAACTATGTATATATATCTATATACATCTCGTATTAGGACAGATTTCGAATGTGTTTTTGACAACTTAGAATGTTCGTACGCCGTCTGTGAAATTTCACGAAATGTCCACTTCTCATTCATTTGGGAAAAAATCTGCTGATTTGTGAAAAAATTACAGCCTATATCCAATCATTTTCGTCATTCTTTTTCAATCATTATTGACAAAAGCTTCAATTTGCATAAAGGATATAATGCTGAGACAAAAGTTCTTTCATATAAGGATGGTTTTATCACGTTATTTTTCGTTGTTTTTAACCGTTCAAAATTTAAAAGTTGCAAAACATTTTTGTTGAGTATATAAATATCCTACTCTAATGAAGTTGTAAATATTCGGAGATTCGGAGAATTAAAAAAAACAAAGATTGTTTATATTATTTTATTATGTTTAGACATGATTCTTGTGATTGAGAGTACACTTTAATATTTTGATACGCATCTAGTTTTTGTCTTTTTCTTTAGCCTGATCGTTAGTCCAAAGCTACCAACAGGTTTCTCAACGGCACGCCTGTTCACGTCATGTGAAACGTGTACGCCGGGTGCCTCGAACAATGTTAACTGCTCAGTAGATGTCTCAATAGTAAATTCTCCTGCTGATATTGGAAAATCACGACATATATGCTTATCACTAAGTCTGAAAGGGTAAGAAGCTATTTATGAAATTTACATTTTATTTATATTACCAATCTGTTTTTATGTCAGGCCCTGTTTGGCTGACCATACTTATTCGTCAGATTCATACTAACATTTATTTGTAACAACATCAAATAAATAGAATTGTGATGGAACCATCTATGGGACCTTTTTATGTTATTGCTTAAAATAGCTTAAAGGCATAAAAAGGTGAAATATGCATAAATCGCCACACTCAGATAGCACAGCCTCATCACGCAGCAAAAAAGCAAGAGAGGGAAAGAAAGCATGTGTTTATGAAGATTTCAATTTCAAATAAGACACCGCAAAGAGAACCATTGGGGTTACCACCTTGGAACGGTCAGTGTCAAAACAATTTGCCACTGGGGGTTTAAAACAGGGTTCTATTGTGCACCAACCTCACATTTGCCCCAACAGCTTCTCATATGAACAAACAAGTACAAGTAAAACATAAGAAGCTCATAGCATTGCGAAGCTATATTTTGACAATAATAATGATAATTCTTCTTGTTAGTAACATTTTTGAGAATGACGCCCTTTAGACGATATTAACATGTACCTTCGTTCTGCAAAATACTTAGAATACGTAATCATCTTAATAACTTTTTCAGAGAACAACAATTTGAATAAGTATTAAGTTTTGAGAAAGTATCTTTTTAAATGACTTTAACATTATAACTTGTATCTTAAAAAATAATTGTCATGTTGGCATATGAGATCTGAATCAATGAAACATGCCCCTTTTAAATGACTTTGCCAGAACAGTAAAGTTTCTTTTATCATAAAAGGTAGGCCTTATTCGCACAATACTTAAAATGTTTCATCTTCATCATCAAAGCTATTTCTGTCAACAAAAATTGTAACTTCCGATAGTCTGTTAAGTTATGCCTCATTTAAATTGACTTTTATTTGCAATTTAGGATTTTTAAAAGTACGTGTACATTTGACACAAAACTTTGACACTTTGAATATATAATCTGC
Organism: Corbicula japonica; assembly: GCA_038501625.1. Classification (NCBI taxonomy): domain Eukaryota; kingdom Metazoa; phylum Mollusca; class Bivalvia; order Venerida; family Cyrenidae; genus Corbicula; species Corbicula japonica. The sequence goes on along the minus strand of JAZAYU010001225.1, from coordinate 53,064 downwards.
GCAAACAACACTTTTCGGTACACTGCTGGTACTCCGTTATGTTCTTTACTCAAACTTAACGCGGTTTGTAATTAAGTATTCCAATGATACGTGAATTTTATCTTACTGTTATATTTTATAACACGTTCAATATGGTTTTGAGTTGTTATACTTTTGAATGATTTTAAAATGATAACTTGTATCGATAAAAAATGGTCCGGTTGGCATATGTAATCTGATTCAATAAAGCCGAAATGGCTTTATTGAATCAGATTACATAGAGCTATGCCAACCGGACAGAATGACAGGATGACAACCTTTTTCAGGCAGTTGTCACATGTGTCGTGGAACATCATATTCTAGTGTTTAAAACATTGAAAATTATTAGGTCCGAATTAAAAAAAAACCTGTTAAATCTGTGAGACGAAATATCTCTTTTTAGTGTTAACACAACCGGCGAAGAAAGATGTTTTGATCTCACAGTAACCGATCCAGCTGGTTTGTATTTTCTCTTCTACTTCACACTTCTTATTTAAAATGTATAGATTAGTTTCCCTGTTTTAGTTTTATTAAAATAAATTGTAAATAAGCGCAGACTGAAAATAAGCGCATAATTCTCTTACAGAAAACTAATACATAAACACAAGCACATACCCGTCTTTTACAGTTAAAATATATCCCAAAAATTAAGCGCATACATGCACCCCTCTGTAGCTCAGTGGTTTCAGTTGCAGTAAGCTGGGAGTAAATACGGGTTTTCAATTAAAGAAAAATTATAATATGCCTGTATCGTTAACAAAAATCTATTTAACAGCGCTAGCCACTAAGGGGTGAATAACTCGCATACCTATTCTCGAAGTGAACCATTTAAAGTATTGTTTTTTGTGTCGCCTGCGATAGCAGGTAGACATATTCGGCATCCTATTGTACGGCGACGTCGTAGTCGTCGTCGTCGGCAGTGCCGTCGTCCGGTGGTCCCACAACATTAATATGAAACTTAATGTTGCCTATAACTTTGAAAGTACTTGTCCTATAAACTTAATACTAGGACTGTATATTATCTGCATTAAGAAAGCCATCTCTGGCAACAATAATGATAACTCCTACTTCACAATTCTTTGATTTATGCACTTTTCAAATGACTTTAGTATAGTACTTTTATATGAAACATAATGTTGCATATCACTTTGAAAATACTTGTCCTATTAACTTAATACTTAGAATATATCATTTGCATCAACAAAGCCATCTCTGACAACAAGAATGATAACCCCTGTTTCACTATTTTTAGTTATGGCACTTTTACATTACTTTAATATGTAACTTAAGTTGCTTATAACTTTGAATGTGCTTCTCCAATTAACCTAATACTTGGAATGAGTGTTACAGTTTCTAAGAATCGAGTTTCGAGTAGAAAACTTCGAGTTTCAAGTAGACAATATCTAGTTTCAAGTTGGGATCTTCGAGTTTCGAGTTGGAAAACTTCGAGTCTCGAGTTGAAAACTTCGAGTCTCGAGTTGAAAACTTCGAGTCTCGAGCTGAAAACTTCGAGTCTCGAGTTGAGAACATCTAGTCTCAAGTTGAAAACTTCGAGTTTCGAGTTGAAAAATTCGAGTCGCGAGTTGAGAACATCGAGTTTCGAGTTGAAAAATTCGAGTCTCGAGTTGAAAACTTCGAGTTTCGAGTTGAAAAATTCGAGTATCGAGTTGAAAACTTCGAGTTGAAAACCTCGAGTCTCGAGTTGAAAACTTCGAGTCTCGAGTTGAAAACTTCAAGTCTCGAGCTGAAAACTTCGAGTCTCGAGTTGAGAACATCTAGTCTCAAGTTGAAAACTTCGAGTCTCGAGTTGAAAACTTCGAGTCTCGAGTTAAAAACTTCGAGTCTCGAGTTGAGAACATCGAGTTTCGAGTTGAAAAATTCGAGTCTCGAGTTGAAAACTTCGAGTTTCGAGTTGAAAACTTCGAGTCTCGAGTTGAAAACTTCGAGTCTCGAGCTGAAAACTTCGAGTCTCGAGTTGAGAACATCTAGTCTCAAGGTGAAAACTTCGAGTTTCGAGTTGAAAACTTCGAGTCTCGAGTTAAAAACTTCGAGTCTCGAGTTGAAAAATTCGAGTCTCGAGTTGAAAACTTTGAGTCTCGAGTTGAAAAATTCGAGTCTCGAGTTGAAAACTTCGAGTTTTGAGTTGGCAATTTTTCACGTTTCCTGTTTTTTAATAACAAAACCGACTATTCACAATAAAATATTTACATGTGAAATGTGGAATTTTATCAGAAATTTGGTAAAGAATATTCGCCATTACCCGTGAAATCAAAAATGATCTATAACGCGATTTTAAACCTTTTTTTTTAAACGCTTGAACTAGAAGTTAAACAAATTGTTGTTTATTCTGTAAATGGCAGTCAGGTCATCAACCTGACATAGGCAATGTTAATGTGACAGGTGTTGAGTTGTAGTGTTAGATACCAAAATAGAAAAAAGATTAAAATATTTAAACAAATTTATCTAATTGTTATTTTAAGTAAACCATGCCATTTAAAACACTCAGTCCTAGAGCTCTACCGAGGTCACTGAAATGTCTGTGTACACATGCAAGAGCCTGTATGCTTCAAAAATAGAGTTGCGGCGAGTGCAGTAAAATTCATTTCCATAAGACAGCGTCCATGAACAGGCTCGATAAAACGAGCCTGCAAGTATTTTACTATTTTCGTGTACGGTGACTTTAAAAGTTCCCTTTCCATCTGGTGTCAGAGTCTGTCAGACCTGGCATGTAAAGTCGTCGTTTAATACATTTTATTACCTCTGGCGATTACGTTTTCATGCTAGCAATTTGCTTACTAGACTAAATTTTATTGGGATTATCATTTTTGTTTTGGTACTTTGGTAGAACACCCAACTATAGTTTATCAGTACTTTTTTAATGTCGATATCGACTTAAAACCTATCAATTAAGATAATGTGATAAAATTATCAAGTCTCGGAATAAGCTTTCTTACAATGCATTGCAAAAGAATTTCTTTAGTTTCAAGTCGCTATGATAAAACTTGTTAGATAAAGACAGAGATTAAGTACACATAAAACATGACATTGTGATACAAATTAAACAAACATACATTCAGGACTATACGCGAGTTCATGTATGTGGCTGAATCCACCAGATTCTGATGTTGACAAATACATGCACATATAAGATTTTCCTTGCTATTTCTGAACCAAATACCCCTTGTGAACCCTGTCTGCATTACAATTTTATCACTTTGAACAGAAGCCACAATAAAAACTTCTTGTTTTTGGTACATTATGTCGCTTAAAGTATAAAAAGGATTTAGCCTTCCAGTAATTTAGGCTCAGATTGTTTCATACAAGAAAAAATGTACTCTAAATCGAGTTTTTATTCAAGATGTTACCAGAATTTTAAAAACATATGATTTTATTATCCTATTCCCGAGAAAAGTTTCACAAAAACTACTAAGTAAAAGACAATATGTTGTGAACAGAACGCTTGTTTACAGGGTATTTCTGCTGACCCTGACTTTGCACCCTTCAGAAACATCCATAAATCATTCAGATTGGCCAATGTTTGACTAAAAGATAAAGAAAAGTGCAATAGCATAGAAAATATGTCATATCTAGCAAACCTGAGTTGTAAAACATTCAAGTCGCAGTTAATATGTGATGTATGTAATGAGGGATTTTTTTCTTCGAGTTTCGAGTAGGGATCTTCGAGTTTCAAGTAGATAACTTCGAGTTTCGAGTGGTAAATGTCGAGTTTTGAGTTAAAATGTTCGAGTTTTGAGTGGTAAATATCGAGTTTCGAGTTAAAATGTTCGAGTTTTGAGTGGTAAATATCGAGTTTCGAGTTAAAATCTTCGAGTTTAGAGTTGAAAATATCGAGTTTCGAGTAGGGATTTTCGAGTTTCGAGTTGAAAATGTCGAGTTTCGAGTAGATAATATCGAGTTTCGAGTAGACAATATCGAGTTTCGAGTTGAAAATATCGAGTTTCGAGTTGAAACTGCCGAGTTTCGAGTTGAAAATATTGTAGTCTGAATATGCAAGCAATTGGTATTAATATCATCCTTATTTCCTTCATTTCTGACGAGTATATTTAACACAAATATAATAGAGACTATTCATGTTACTTAATATTGACACAATGAGAATTAAGCCAATAAATAACAGATGTGAAGCAAGATACATGTAAAAAGAAAATGGTTCGTCCGCCCTTATAGTAAGTCTCATAGAGTGGAAGTCGTAAGGGAAGAAAATGAGCAAATAGTAAGATTTTGTAAAAACACGCAAAGCTGAAAATTATAACCCTACGAAATGTATTTCATGAATTGTCATTTGGTGATTAATATACCGGTATGATTGAAATTCTAGAGATAGGCATAAATTGCTTTCAAAAATGTTGAATTTAGATTCATAACTTCTGCATATTTATCAGTAGGAACAAGCATTCAAATGACATTGTCGACATGACCTAGCATGTACAACAGTAATGATGTTCTCTTTCTAAACAATCAAAAGTAGAGAGACAATTCTTCCCAAATTGTTTTTCATGAAAACATTAAATTAGCTCCGATAATATTATGGTTTTGGCTTTTACATTCAAAACATACATGAAAGAGTTTCGAGTTAAAAACTTCGAGTTTCAAGTAACAATATCGAGTTTCAAGTTGGGATCTTCGAGTTTCGAGTTGGAATTTTCGAGTTTCGAGTTGAAAACTCCGAGTCTCGAGTTGAAAACTTCGAGTTTCGAGTTGAGAACTTCGAGTCTCGAGTTGAAAACTTCGAGTCTCGAGTTGAAAACTTCGAGTCTCGAGTTGAAAACTTCGAGTCTCGAGTTGAGAACGTCAAGTCTCGAGTTGAAAACTTCGAGTCTCGAGTTGAAAACTTCGAGTCTCGAGTTGAAAACTTCGAGTCTCGAGTTGAAAACTTAGTCTTAACTCGAAACTCGATATTTACCACTCGAAACTCGAAGTTATCTACTTGAAACTCGAAGCTCCCTACTCGAAACTCGAAACTCGAAGAAAAGAATCCCTCACTTGGAATATATGATCTGTATGAACAAAGCCATCTCTGACAACAAGAATGATAACTCCTGTTTCTCTGGTATAAGTTATGCCCCTTATAAATTACTTTAATAATTATAGAACTTTATGTTGCCTATAACTTTAAAAGTCATTATCTCATTAACTTTGTATTTAGAATATGTCATCTGCATGAACAATATCAAGTGTAACAATAAGACTGATATCACCTGTTACACTATTTTAAGAGTTATGCCCCTTTCAAATGGCATTTATAAGAAACTTAATTTTTACCTATTACTTTTAAAGTACTTGTCCTATCCGCTTAATACCTATAATGTGTCATCAACATGAACAGATCTATTCGTGACAACAAGAATGATAACTCCTGTTTCATTGTATTTAAAGTTGTGCACCTTTTGAATGACTTCAATTTGCCACTTATTGTTGCCTAGAACTTTGAAAGCACTCAGCCTGTTTACTTAATATTTGAAATATGTCATCAGGTTTAACAAATCCATCTGTGACACAAAGAATGATAACTCCTGATTAATTTTAGTTTACTTTTGCCCCTTTCAAATAACTGAAAGTTTTTATTTTTTGACACAATACTTGACATATGGCATCTGTTTATGAAGTTATTCTGTTTTTTGTTATGCTCCTTTGAACTGAGTTTAACCTGTTACTTATTTTTTGTTTATAACCGCAATATAAAATAAAATAATTTCTGATCAATAATAATTAATTTATTATAATTTAATCAGTAATTTATAGTTATTAATTATTAATTTAGTTATATTGCAATTCAACTTGAACATCTGTCTTCATAACTGATAAAAGATATAAGACTGGCTCATACTATACGAATCTAAGCTGTAACCGCATATAAAAACAAACGCATATTAGGCGGCTTAAATATAAGAGCATATAAAAAATAAGCGAATATTCGGCGGCTTAAATAAGTATAAGCGCATAAAAAGCATCACAAACTCTAAAAAAAGCGTATATGCTTATTTTCGAGAGTCTACAGTATGCATTTCATGAATTATGTCAAATGTCTGAGAACTTGAATTCAACTTAGATAAAAAAAACATTCGTTTTTTTTAAACCGAGTTTGACGTTAAAATAAATATTGTTTACGCAAATAACTGGCTGTTTTAAAGGCTGATTTGTTCATATTTGATAACAGTAAAACGAATGACGGGATGTCAACGTTTGGAATGCCAAAATGGAGGTTTCTGTGACGGTCATATTCCAGATAGTCCAGTATGTTACTGTCCTAGTGGTTTCAGCGGACAGGATTGTGCAACAGGTTCATATTACCATATCTACAATGTTTATTATGTTTGGATACTTGTATTTAATGCGTTTGGCAGCTGCTTTATGTTAAATAATTATAACTGCTTATAAAATAAAATATTTTAACCAAGAAGCTTAATTTTCCAAAACTGTTACTTCTTTTTGTTGTTATATATATTTTGAAAGTAAGACCAACGACGATCATTAATCCTTTCCTTCATATATACCCCTTAATGGCATGGGCGAACAGTGTAGATCTTGTAACCGACACATCTGATCAGAATCTGGAATGTTTGTGTTTTGATTTATCAGGTTATTTCTGACCAAGATGTGACCAGAGCAGATCCTGATCAGATGGAACTGGATCTAAACTGCTTGCACATGCGTAAAAAGGTGTATATAGAGAAAAGGGTTACATGTAAACATGTTAAATATTTGTTTACCGTACTTGATTCTATGGTTATATGGCATGAAAAATTCATTCCCAATTGTTTATATCAACAGCATATACATATCAGTAAATATGTGTACATGTAACTGAAATTTTTATAGAATCTTAAATCCTAATGGAAAGCTACTGTTATTTCGATTTGTGGATTTTAGTAATAACTAGGGATGCAATTTAACCCATGACGATCTTACTGAGGTATCCATAAAAGATTTATAGGAGCATTGATAACCAAAGTACAGTGTATAAATATGACGTATTAAAAAGAAAATTATCAAAATCTCTATAATGGCAAAATGCCGTTCAACGAAACTTTGCACAAACGAATGTTACTATTTTATCTTTATTTTGGGTGTGGCAAGACACGTTAAAACAGTAAAGAAAAATAGCGATATTAAAACTTCCCTAAACGTTTACTTACATAAATTCACAAAAACTAAACAACACAAAACATCAATCTAAATGCCCACATGAGTAATTTGATACTAACAACAATATCGAGTGTCCTTGTGACTTAAATATGTAAACTATATAAGATATAAGTATTAGATATTTGACATTCAATATCAGGGTCGCTTTCTAGTCCCGTAAACGGGTGACAAACGTTGATTTCGTAGTTGAAAGTTCTTTACAAGGTACACAACATTTTTTGTCAGTATCATTACACTTAAGTGGGAATTTAAAATAATGTTTTGTATCGCTTTGTTTTTGTGAATTTATGTACTTAATAGAAATTAAGGGAATTTTAGGTTTAGATTTCTATTGCAATAACTTGTCTTACCAAATGCAAAATAAAGATACATAAGTAACATTCATTTGTTCAAAGTTTCATTGAAATGCGTTTTGCCATTATTGAGATTTTGATAATTTATTTTATCGAAAACGGGGAATGTAGTGGGCCCTAAAGCATGTAACAAAACTGAAAACAAAACACTTTTTGGATGTTTCTAAAACCTCAACAAAAAGGATTAAATGTTATTATCGTGACTTAACGTGTTATTGTAGTCTTTAAACATTGAAATTTACCGTTTATTGTTTAATAAGTAAGCCGCCTTATTTTCATTTCACTTTACAGGGATTTCCAGTTCATCTGCTTTAGGATCGCACACACAGGTATCTTTTAATTAAATGAATAGTTTTCCTTTAATGTTTGCTTCTGTTAATATTTATTTATGTAGAACAGTAGTACCTCAGGTTCCTCAAGTCAGTGAACATAATCGAAATATACATAACAAGGCTCACTTTTTTTAGACCAGTCACGTCAGCGTTATTTACGCAAACTTGACCAGTGTTGTTTCATTAAGGTAGTTGATAGCTTGGTTGATCATAGGCGATATTGCCGTGCCCGTTTTGACACATATTTCGGTTTGAGATTGAATTTAAGAATTAAAACATAGCCGCCCTTGTTTTATCGTAATGGCGAAGTTAAAGTGAAATATGCATATCAGGAATTGCCACTTTCAGAAAATCAGCCTCCCCACACAGTCAAGAAAAAGAGGGAGAAAGAACATGGTTAATAAAATGACCAGTTTCAAAAAGGACACCACAAATAATTAACAAAAATGAGAACCCGAGGAGTTACCGCCTTGGAACGGTCAGTGACAAATCAAATTGCCACTCGGGGTTTAAACAAGATTCTAGGTTCAGATGTGTGAGTAAAGTCTCGATCGACAAAGTAGACGCAATTTAACCTCTCCTTTACTGATCACCAATAGCAAGTGTTACGTGCATCGAGCACCTGGAGTCTTAAATAAGACATGACGTTACGTAAGGAGTGTTACTTTTTCGAGAAGCTTCGGTTTTTAAACTGTACTCCAGACATAGAAAATTCCAGTCACTTTAGAATTGCCAAAAGATCTAAGGCAACATGAAATATAAATTCAAAATAATTGTCATTAATTTGTAAAGTCTGGTTATTGTTCGGTGTTCAATTTGGTTCAAGTTTGGTAAAGTATAGTAGCCTTTCCTTATTTTACAGGTAAAGTGTTTTAATTTAATTTCTGCGGTTCTGCGGCGTATTTTAACATGTAGGCTTGAAATGAATGTGAAGGTTATATGTATCATGCTGATAGCTACATGTAGCTGAACATGTATGACATCTACGATCTACTTACTATTGTTTCTTTAAGTATATATGTTTCTATTTTAAGACATTTCTCGGCGACCTAACTTTCCCTTCGGAAATCAAATGTGTCTTAGGAGAGGAATGCACGATTTCATTTCAAGTAATTACAGCAAATGGAATAGTGTAAGTTTATCTTTGTAACAACTAAGCTCATTATATGAAATGAACAAAGCTTTTCATAATTGTCATTTGCGAGTTGCCAACATTAATCTTAATTGTTTTAAACGGTTTACTGTAATCGGAGTCATACAGTGAAATCTCCGTATGACGTTCATTTCAGTTAAATCTTATTGCTGAAATGATTCTATAAAATGACATCATGTCAATGCAAACATTCAGCCTTTCAACACAGCCAAAAAGAAGAGAGGAAAAGAGATCATGATTTTATAATATAATCGATTTTAAAACAGACACTAGAAACGAAACAATTAGCGGCAAAGACAACCATTGGGTTGTAGGTCTTGGAAGAGTCAGTGGGCAAAATAGTTTGCCATTCGGGGTTTCATTCTAGGTTCCAGGGTGCGTCAACGTCACACTCGCCTTAACAGGTTTTCATATGAACAGGCAAGTACAAGTTGCCTTGGTGAAATAACTCCAACCGATCCATCCACTCGACAATGCTGCATGAAAGCATTTTAAACATAAGAAGAAAATAGTACACACTTACCTTAGCGGCGAGATTAAAGCCCTAGATTCAAACCACAAGAACAGGATAACAGAGATAAAAGAAACAGATCGATCGTCTATGATCTTTTACAAGATTTCTCTCTAAACTGCAACCAAAAGAGTTAAGTATAACAGTTATCTGCAGTATACTTTTTGTTGACACATTACAGAAATCGACGTTTTCTCTTTTAGTCCAGTCGTGTCAATTGGGATGGCGTCTCCTAATCTGGCGATAGAAAACCCACAACTTCATAAGCAGTCAGGTGCAAGTTCGATCTTCAAAGGATTTGCTCAAGTTCACCCGACAATGATCGGAACATTTAATGTTTGTTTACAGGCTAACGACGTAAGGTACGTATGTGAAATATCTAGGCATATTGCTTTAGTTTTATTTGAAACAAAAAAATGATACTGTAATGGACACGACGGAAGATAAATTAGTTTCAATTAACCAGTTGTAAAATTTTTAAAAGTTTTATCAAATCTCATGTATTGTACTTACTGAACATCCCAGTTTGTTGCATACTTTTTACGGCAGTAAAATTATATGGAGACACCGCGTGATCTGTGCATGATATCTTTGTCATATGGCAGCGCGTTAGTACACTGATAGCATGATAGACTCAGTAGTCATTGTGTATCTGTATAGTGCGGTCACAACTCGGATTAATAATGGATAAAAAATTGTTTAAACTGGTGAACTTCCACATCCCTAACTCCCTAACTCCACTTATAATGATTTCAGCAAAACTGAAGCAGAATTTTGCGTTGTCGTGAACGTCACTGGTAAGAACAGAATTTCTTTTATACTTGAATTCTAATGAATTAAATGTTGTAAATTTTATAAATACCATTATTATCAAAACAAAATTTTGATGTGCATTTTATTGAACATATTACAGTACCATTTTATGGATGACTATAAGTATGTGAAATTGTTCCGACCAGAGAGTTTCCAAGTGAGCAAAAAGTCCCCATATAAAAATCTAGGTGTAAAAGCAGATATTGTTTACATAACCTCTGCACAGATTTCTTTAAGAAAATTGGTCAGCATAACATATATTTACAATTAGGTGTTATTTGTTTCGACGAAAGTATCGATTTGGAAATAAGGTTGCAAGGATAAACAATACAGATATCTTACTAAACTCGTGTGGTAAAATTACGTGTTCGACCTGAAAAGGTTAGAAACCTATATTTAGCATCTGACCATTGTTGGAAATAACAGCTGGTCAAATTCACCGATGACTTACCCTTTACTTAATATTTGTCATTAAGTTTAATCGAAACTTGTGTTTTGCCCTTATGCATATTAATGGCGATTGCAATTGTTTTTCTTTTCTTCAGTACGTCATGTCATGTAACTTTACGATGCAAATAACATGCAGCGATTTCTTAATATTTCTTTATCAAACATACGTATGACAATATGCGTGTGATGTAAACAGCATCTTAAGGTCAATGTTACATTGATTTACTAATTCCTGACTTTTGTAATTAGATTTTTCATGACAAAGTTTTATCATTAAACAAAATATTTATTGTTGAACATTTACATAAATACCACTTCTGATATTGTCAGCAAAAAACCTTGCCGATTGAATATAACACACCTTTGAAAAATTTACTTGATACCCTCTGAAAGAAATCGGTTCATATGAAAGGTTTCAGGTATTGTTGGCAATGATAAAATGTTGATTAGAAGTTAACGTGGTTGTCAACAATTTAGAAAATATGTTAAATTTTGATGCAGGCAACAAATGCATTCAATCTGCGCCGCTAATACTTGCAAAAAGTTCTTTCATTGATTTAACAATAATTAAAATTTGTTTTAAATTATATTAATATCTATTATAATTATATTTTCTACGCCGTTAGAGAGAACGTGTTTCTTTTCAACTAATTGAGAAACAAACAGGCTTCATTAAAACAGTCATCTCTAAGAACAGTTAACAGTATCGACATTTTCATACTCATGTTATCAAACCTCTACTGCCAATTTATATTTTGTTGTTATTTTACCTGCGTTTAGTTGAGCACAAATTTAAATACAAACCATGACTTTGCAATGGTATGTTCTCAACGTAAGTCACTTAACGTCTGACAAAAACCTGTTTCTTCATTGACTTAATAAGCATTTTACATACTCGTATTGTGTGTTACTACAGGAACAAAACATTTGTATTTCATTTTTAGGTAACAGTACTAAAAGCGTTGATAGGGTACGTTTTTTTGTTCTTTATAAAGTTCTTTTTTAAAATATTCACTACTCAAATGTTTTATATATGTCATTAAATACATGTATACAGGGAAGAAATACACTCAATGACATTTAGACATGTTGGTTTTTAGTCACAAAATTCTGCACTTTTAAACAAATAAAATCACAATATTTGCTTACATTTTATGATACTAAGAGAATGTAAATGATTCACTGTGCCAATATTTTTGGAAAATGTTAAACATGAACACTTTATGAATGTCATTTGCTTAATGGAATAAAATTAAACTATCTCATTTGCTTCAGAATCAACCATACTACCTTGTGCCAACTACTCCCGATGGTTCTACAGTTCTTTGCCAGGTCAACAAGGCATGCCATTTGGATATGCATTTTACAAAAGGGGATGTTTTCCGTTTTAATGGATTGTGGTAAAAATTAAATAATAATGATATTGAATCATTATTATTATTATTATTATTATTATTATTATTATTATTATTATTATTATAATAGCATTATTCCATATATCACTAAATGTTATATTATAACATTTTTTCCGAATTGGAATATTTTAAAACAAACCGATTTATGTCTTATATTATTGTTTTACAAAGATGTCACGTTTTACATTTGAAATGTATTTTCCTGTTATCTGTGTATTTTCCTGTTATCTGTGTAACCATGACCTTAATCGAAATAGTCTTGAAATTTAGTTTTTTCTGTTAAAATAATGTTAAGTCTTTAGAGGTGAAGAAAAAGACATTAAATAAAGAGTCGTTAGTAATTAAGACATATTGGATTCAATAAATATAGCTAAGACTTGTGGACATATACTTGTAAAAGAAAGATGTTTTATTATTATTATATACAGATCTTGTATTTCAATCGGGCTCAGTGGATTGCAAAAAATAATTTAAAGCAACACATTTGTAAAACATTTTAGTCCAAGAGTTAAAGACACGAGCACAATTCCTTTGACGGGTATTCATATCTTCGATGCTGTGCCACATATGAGTGACTGTAGCAGTGACATTACTTTCCAGACAAACTCTACAAGTATCCATAGGCTATGTGTACAAGTTTCGCTTCCTGGGTAAGTAAGACCTAACTTGGTTTGTGAGTTAGGGTTTCATATTATTTATAGTATTCTTGTTTATTATAGCCGTTTCTGTTCTTACAAGCATTTTCATCGACATTTAACCTCTTATATCAGTCGGTTGCCGTTTCTTAAATATTAAAAGACAAAGTTTTGTTTGAAATATCTTCGAATGTTAAAGAAAACGTAAGCTGACTGATAATACAGGTTAAATGTCGACGAAAATGCTTTTTTAACAAGAGAAAGCTGTTATTTATCTGATCAAACTATGTTCAGAAATTACTGAGAAATAACAAATGATTTTTCCGATATAAGTGTTTGCACGACATTCTTAAAGTCATGTGTTTTAGCAACCCTGAGGTTCAGAATAAATATATATTTTGCACATAACATATAACAAAGCTTGAAAATCAATTGTGTTTACTTAGGAATAGCGAAGATAGAAAATGTGCTAGGCTCGAATGCGATTGGGAGCTTCTCGATCTATCTTAAATAAGCAATTTTGCATCGTAACGCAGAACTTCCATAAACAGGCATTGAAATATAATTAGATACATTTCAATTGGGTCAGACATTGTATAAGGTGCTTAATTCCACGCTATAAACTTTGTGGTCAAAGCAATCTTAACTCACCATATTTAATCAATTGTGATTTTATTAATAAATAAATGGAACCGACTAATCGTATTCTATCTAGAAAACACAAGACCACATACTTGGTAGGCATTACCTCGGAATAACTAAAGCATAAAACAGCCCTCTCCTGGTCTGCACATTTCTGCAAATTGTATATGATTGAGCATATCGAAATTGTTTGGTGTCTGTACAACCATGTATTCAGCTGGCTTGTCGATTCGCCCTTTTTTAAGCGTGGAGTGATATCAAAATGACTATTAGCCATATCTTCGCTAATTACATGCTCTGAGTGTTTTATCTGAATACGTTAACGTAATGTTAATTTTTCACGGCACTGTTGCATTTAGCACTGTTGAAATTTTGTATTCTGTAAAAGTGTTATTTCCTAAACGTGCCCAATCGTGTACTGCCCGACTATAAAAGCGAAATTCGACGTTGAATTAATAAATAAAATATTTTCAAGAAATGGCCATTTACAAGTCGTAATAACTGCATGACGCCATTTTAATTTTTTATGCAACTTTAACTTGTTTTGCAGAAAACGAGGTGAAACAAGATGCTACATTTTGAAGATCGTTCCAGACATTGAAAAAGAAGGTTCGCACGTTATGTTCTGGTTTGTTAAGTTCTCGTTAGTGGCCTTTATTTAACTATTTTTTTTTTAAATAAAATTTCGCTTCTCTACTTTCAGTAAAGATAGCACAGATAAACAATGATACTAATACTGAAAAGAATACGGCTTACACATAATACAACTGTTCTTTTTAATTTTATTTTGTCTTTACAGTGTTATCCCCGTGTCAAGGAAAAGTCTGCAAACACGGAGGAAAATGTTTGGCGGATCTTTCTTTGTCCCCGGCAAGGGCATCATGTGTTTGCTCCTCGGGTTACGTTGGAATAGATTGTTCAGTTGCAAATTGTAATACGCATTTTTAACTTCTTATCCTTTTTCATTTTACGGTTAGAGACATTCCTCAAAAAATAGTTAGTCAAAAAAAGCTAGATTAGGCGTCCATTACTCTGAACATCTTTGGAAAATAATCAAATGACAATTTTCTTTATATAGATAATAGTTTATTACGAAAGAATTAATAACGTATATCAAGAATACTCACTGCCAGAAAACATAGCCTCTCCGACCGATAATTTAAAAACTATTCGATATATTCCATATATAAAAAGCAGCACAAAATCATTTACGAAAACACGAACCCACACTCAATATAATTCCAAGCGCAAAATTCGAAGATAAATTTAAACAGCTGTTCAGCGAAGTGGAAACGTTGTTTGACCTACCTTAGATAATTCGAAATTATTAACATCACGATTATAAAAATCTATTTATTGAGCACATTATTTATGATTTTATATTATATTGAGAAAAGCCGATCAATGCTTTAATTTTTTTAGCTGTCGTTAGCTTTTAAGTTTGCTGTTATAAGCTTTAGTTGGTGCATGCTATTAACTGTGCATAATAATGAGTTTTGCATATCATCTGTTCTAGTTACAAATGTTACCTGCTATTCAAGCATCTGCATCAACGGTGGGGTTTGTGTGAACGGAATCTGTAAATGTCCTTTAGGTTTTGGTGGTGAACAGTGCGAGAGAGGTATTATAAGTGATGAATGTCTGTTTCTGTTTGTGTTTTAACAACGCGTGTGATTTTAAATGTTGACTGGACCTATATTGCTGTCTTTGTAATATCCATGTATAAACATATATTCATCCATTAGTTTAATCATATGCATTTAAACCTTATGCGATTAATCCGTGTTGCTTTTATTAACGTGATTAAAACAGTCTTTGGACTCTGGAAGACTACTAGTTCTCAGAAAAAAAATAATTATTGTTTGTGTGTTGGTACGATTCTTTATGGTTTTGTTCAATAAAGTTGTGTAGTATGTTCTGTCATCCTAAGAACATACATCTTGCTAGTAATTGCCTTTGGCGCATATAATTATATTTTATCATATTTAGTGTCAGCCTGTCAAATCTTACATCGCTGTTATGCCTAATTTTTTCTCGTTACATTAAAACTTATGAAGGAATCATATTAAATTGAAGGTTTTGTGAACATAGTGGATTGTGATAGACTAACTTTAAGGTTTACCTCTAGTTATATTAAGTTAGGTCTTACCTGATGCTAGCTGGCATGAGCATAGTTACGATTTCAAGTACATACATAATGTATAATTAATTATTAATAATTCATAATTATTTTTTATCAATTATTGGCATAATAAACGAAAGACTTGTATTAGTCGTTTTCTTTAATGAACGATTAACAATGTAAATTGAATACAACACCTAAAACACAATAAAAGGGTATGTTTTAATTTTAATATTTTATTGTTGATATTCAGAATTAAATTTTAACCATTCTGTTCCTAATATTCATAACTTTAAATCGACCCTTTGGGTCATTTGTCAAATGGATCATTCTTTATAAGCCTATCGGCCTGATAACTCGGTCTAGGTGGAAAACGTGCATTATCTCTCAGTACTTTTATAATTATTATATTGTTTTTAGTGTCAAACCCATGCAACCCAAGTCCTTGTGAACGAGGAGTTTGTTACCACCATCAGATGCTCTTCCATTGTTTATGTCCGGCAGGATATACTGGGAAGCGATGTGAAATAAGTAGGTGTAGTTTTACATCTGTATTGTTTTCATACACTATACATATTGAAAAAACATGCCACATTACATAACCCCATGCGCCGTTATTTTTATCGATGTATCATTTCTGGGATAGAGAAAATGTAGATAGTGCTATTTTAAGACCTGCTTATCAATAAAAATCACTCTCTTTGAGAAAAAGATTATATAAATACATGATTGCTGAGCAAATCCCGTGAGCCGTTATTTTGATCGATGTATCGTATTTGACAGATGAAAATAGTCTGTGTTTTTAAAGTCGTCATATGAATTAAATCACTTTCTTTTTGAAATCATAAACATCAATAAGAAATGACAAAATAATTTTTCAGTTCATTAAGTCATGAAACCATTGCACTGAAATGTGATACCAATTGTTTTAGATATCGATGATTGCTCATCACATCCATGCCTAAATGGTGGAATCTGCATAGACGAAATTCAGCAGTTTACCTGTAACTGTGCTTCCGGATTCACTGGACGAAACTGTGAAACTGGTACTGTTTTTTTATCATTCAAACTTGATAGCATTGCCTTTGTCTGATAGATAATAAACGTATTGCAATACCTCCTCCCCTCTACCCATACACAATCATAAGTTGGTCAATATGTAGAAGATCTAATAACATTTATTATATACCCATGAATGATTTTAGCATAGTGCAGCGTTAATACGCAAAATTGATACAACTCGTCAGATTAAAAATTCCGTATCGCACATTGTCCTATTTTACAAATCTGTATTTTGCAGCTTCCGGTAGTTTCTACGTTTCAAAATGGCCGATTTCAAACGGCGATTTTTTCACAAATTTAGATTTGTTGACTCAAATGACACTCTTTCTTTAAAAATAATCAACGATTTCACGGCCTTTACAAATAAATATAAAATGAAATCATCAAAAAATGTGAAAGAAAGTTAAATTAATAGATAGTCATTTCGGATATAAATGGAACAAGTAAAAGACTACTGTTTTAGGAGCGAAGAAAAGTAAAAGATACATACCGTCTATCCTAATTTTAATATCCATTTGCAACAATCCTTCCTATTTTCTGTTTAAAGCCTGACCCTATGATTTGATGTAAACAAAGCTCGTTGCTGTGGTAGAAGAATGAAACACTATAAAACCCTAGTCGTTACATATCGAATACCACGGTAAACACTTTCAGCATCTTCGGGTCTTGTCCAAATCTTGCTGTAATTGTTTTTATTCTTTCAAGATTTGAAAGTTTAATAATTCTTATCTGTCAGAATACATCATGGCGCTTGAAAATGTAAACATTTGTTCGATGACGTAGAGATTCATGGATTATTGTGACGTAATTGCTTACATCACGTTTCGCTATTCATTATTGATTTATGATTTAGTGCTTATTTAATTGGTAGTGGAATAAGGGTATATAATAAAAGGAACATTATACCAGTGTGCAATCTGTAGGTTTGTATTATTTCTCGTTGCGTATGTAAACCACATCACGCTCGACCTTCGGTCTCGCGTGATATTGTTTACATACTCAACTCGACTAATACAAACCTACAGATTGCACACTGGTATAATATTCCATATTTATTTCTGAATTTAATCAAGGGGTTTAAAACGTGAATGTTCAAGCCATTTTGTCCAAAAGATATTTGCGAAAAAGCATTTTGACTAAATATTTTACTTGGATAAAATCATTTACATGTATTCTTTTGTTAGTATTTATAATCCAATGATTCAAATCCCATAGACATCCACCATAACATTTAATCAATATCTGAATTTATATTAAGTCAAGTCCTTAAAATCTTACATTTCTGAATAGATAAACATTAAAAACATAAAGTACTACTTTCATCGTGGCATTGCTGATAATTGTTCGGCAAGTAAGCCTTAACATCTACAGTTTCTGCGGAACGTTTGTATGTGTACATTCTCTCAAAATGATTGCTACTATTAAATTCTTAAATAGTTCAGTTTAATTCTTGCTAGTGGATTGGAAACAATCCATCTTTAAACATGTACATTTCTATGGATTCTAACCTGCAGCATTTAGATCAGTAGTAAGACCTGTTTTATTATTACATAGCACACAATGAAAGTGCCAATCTCCTTCGCAGCGTTATCGTTCCTTACACTCACTTGACATCTCTGCGAAAGGCTCAATGTCAAGATTTTTGACATAACTCGACAGCCTTATTTTATACAGTCATAATTATGAATATGAAAGCTTGTGGATAAACAAATGACAGATATCTTCACTATCTTTCATTCAAACCAAAGAAACCCACGCAATTTTAAATGTAATCGGTGGACTATTATTTTTAGTTAAAGTAGTTGAAAGTAGTCCCAGCCTTTAAGGCATCGCCACACTCCTCCCAATCCTATTCATCGATAAAATAAAAATCATCAAATCTCAGTAATGACAAAATGCCATTCAATGAAACTTTGCACAAATGAAGGTTACTAATGTATCTTTATTTTGCATACAGTAAGACAAAATAGAAAAGTAAAGAAACAAAGCTAGACCTAAACATTCCTTGAATTCTATTTACATTAAATTCATAAAAACTATTCGATGCAGAACATAACTTTAAATTCCCTCGTGAGCGCAATGATACTGACAAGAAAATGTTGTGTACTTTGTAAAAAACGTTCAACTATTAAAAGAGAAATCAGTGATTGTCATCCATTTACACGACCAGGAAATTGAAGGTCAAACACACTTTTACTAATATCGCGTAAAGTTTACATTAAGTTAATCATGAGGACACAATAAATTGTTGTCAGTATCATATTACTCATGTGGGCATTTAAAATGATGTTTTGTGTTCTTTAGTTTTTGTGAATTTATGTAAATAGAAGTTGAGGGAATTTTTAGATCTCGCTATTTTTCTTTACTTTTCTAATATGTCTTACCATCTGTAAAATAAAGATACATTAATAACATACACTTGTGCAAAGTTTCATTTAACAGCATTTTGCCGTTATTGAGATTTTGATAATTTTCTTTTTATCGATGAATATAATTGGGAGGAGTGTGGCAGGCCCTTAAATGGGTAAATGTAATGAGCCGATAGTGTAAGAGAGTGTGAAAGTGCACCGTTGACAAATATATACGATTCGATATATTGGCTGATTGGATACCGGGGCCGTGTTTATACACTGAAATTTACAGCAGTTACATGTCAATATTTAGAAACAAGCGGTCATTTCCACCATTCTCGTGTTTCATTCTGAATAGTCTATGAATGAATAACACAAGACAATTATTGATGTGAAATTGAGGATAGAGTAATTACGTGTAGCATTAAGAGTTTCGTAAAGATTACGCGATACCACAGCTTGTTGTTTTCACTTCTTTAATTATTTCGTTTTGTCGTATTATAATGTCCGTTATATATTGTACCAATTAAAACTGTATATGACTTGTCTGTATTTGACCTGCATTTAAGCCAGAACTCATCTCCTTATATCTGAACACAATTACATATAGTATGACCTATGAGGAAGCAGCAGTTTTTATAAATCAAAAATATCTTTTATCCTTCAAATAAATCTATTTATTATCTTTTTTGTGATTCACAATAACTTCATGAGCAAAAATAGTATTTTAATATTTTTATTAGTTCCAGATAGTTCCACAAAGATGGATTCTTATTTCATTGATTGCTTGTATTTAACTAGTTTACTAATTTGTTCATGGGAATCACACGGTCCATTCATACAGTTTTGTTTCTGCATAGATATCAACGAATGTGCTTCAATGCCATGTCTCAACGGAGGATTTTGTAAAGACAGTGTAAATCAGTACTTTTGTCAGTGTAAAACTGGTTTCCAAGGTGACAGATGCGAAAATGGTATGTGACTTAATATAACCTATAAACAGTATTCGTTTATAACAGCTTCATGGGTATATGCGCTCTTAGCACGACCGTTGCTCGATTACTCGCAAAGAGTGTAAACAAAATCTTTGCCTGCCATAATTTTTAGCAATAATTTTAAATTAGTTCGAAATACCGAGAGTGAAACTAATAGAACGTTAAATGACGGGACGGGACATTGAGTTCGAAGCTCGAAATAGCGGGTGTTGGAATTATCAAAGGTTAATGCATACGAGTTATATAGGCGTTTTCCGTGACCAAGAAACGAGTTCGAAATATCTACGGTGTTCGAATAATCAAAGTTCCAATTAAATAAGTTGGACTGCTTTATTATTATTATTGTTATTGTTATTATTATTATTATTATTATTATTATTATTATTATTATTATTATTATTATTATGAAAAGTCATGTTGTTATTGTATTTATTGTTGTGGTTGCTGTAGTTTATTATTATGATTGTCGTTGTGGTTGTGCGCGTGGTGTACTCTCTCGACATGTTAGGGAGAAATGTTATACATTATCAAAAGCAAACCTATGATCACTTTAAAATGAAATATTTCATTTTTACATTCCTTTCATCATTGGTTCAATTTGCTTTTTTGCTGCTTCTCATGAAAGAGAAATAAAAATATCGGCTATATAAAATCGTTATTGACATAATTAACGCCTCATTAGATTATCTAATTCACACTGATATAAAATAGTTGTAGATCCTTGCATGCAGAACCCATGTCGACACGGAATTTGCTTCACTCACGAGACTGACTTTCTGTGCGAATGTCCTCCGCACTTCACTGGAAAATTTTGTGAGAGATCAGGTAAAAAATAGTAAACAATACTGTTGTTGTGTATTGTTAAGTTTATTTTTTTTTATTTTTATGCCACGATCTGAACGGATAATCGTTTCCGTTTTATCTTAATCTAGTTTACAACCATGATGTTTTGTTCGATTTAATCACATTGTTACGGAAGTATCGCTATAAAAGAATGATATATTTATAACAGTTACTGAATTAGCAAATGTGCTGATAGTACAGTTTTCTAAAGCATGTTTTTTTCCAACTGGAAAATGTATTTAATGATTGTTTTATAAATTAGTGATATGTTTGACATGTATGAATTAAGATAATACTTATTACAGTTAAATTTTAAGAATATTTCCCCCAACACATAATATGCAAATCTAACTATTGATTTTGTGTAATCTGATTTTTTATTGTAATATAGTTCAACTAGAGATGACTGGTTCAGCTGAGCAGTTTCTGAACGTGTCAGTCGGCATGAACTTCACACTAAACTGCAGTTCCGACAGTCTATCAAGCCAAGTTAACTATGTGTGGTCTAAAGTACAAAGTTGTGACGGACATATCGACAAATTCAACGGTATTGCAAGATCGTCAACATCAAACACGTTGCTTATTTATTTTTACTTAGCTTAAAACACTCACCCGGAGATCTTGTTGCTCCCTTGTATAGTTGTTTCTATATTTTAGGTATGCTATTACTTCACACGATAATTGTGATTAATTCTCAACAACAGTATTTGATTTGTGATTACATAGTTTATCATTGACTGTTATATTTGTTTGCAAAAAATGCATTCCATGCAACCATATTACCACGAATATTTTGTATCACTTTTAAAGAAGCAAAACATAAATTCTTAACTATCAAAAATATTTCATTTTTTTAAACCTGTTTTATAATATCAAATTTTACAATTTAATCACAATTAGAACTAGTTTTGTTGCAAGCATGTGGACAAAAATTGTAAAGGACTTGTTAAAACAGTAGACAAATACACGTACAAGACATTAAATAATTAAATTCAAAGGTGACGCAGTACTTGTTTTACTCTTTCTTGACATACGGAAGAAATCCAACTTGAATCCATTGTAAACGAATGCAAAAGGTGAAATGTTAGATCTTTGGGTGAGTTTGTTATATAATTGAAAATACAAATTTTATTAAAAGCTAAAATAAACATATATTACAAATAATTACACATGAAATAATTTCGATAAGTTTATCTGTTTTTATCTGTTTACAACGAAACATGTGTACACGAAAGTTATCGGATTTTTATATTAATGCATTCATATCTAACTCGATAATTTTATGATTAAGAAAAAAGTAAATTTGCTATCAGTCTTTCAATGTCTTTGAATGTTCGGAGCTTAATGATATAGGAAGTTTTAATGTCGATGAAAATGCTCTTTAACACAGGAGTACGGTACTCTTAATGTGATCAAAACGGGTCCAGAAATTTCCGAGAGACAAGCAAAAAGCCTACCTGAAGTGCGTGATTTTGTTGTGAGCTGGACATTTTGAATTAAACGTGTCTAGCCAACCTGATAAGATATTTTACAAAAAGGGCACTTGGATAAAAAATATAAAACTATTCAATAATATGAAGGAAACATTTGCGTTCGGTTTTAGTCAAACTTGATAAGGCAATTTCTAATTAACTGATACCTAGGGTAAATTTGAAACTGAACATACCCGTCTTTACTCTAGAAACAATGCATGTATGATTAAGAACTAGTCACCAAACGTATTTCAAATACGACCCAGATTAAGAGAATCTATCATTGGTATTCGGCGAAGATCAAGGTATCTCAACCCGAGGGTAATGCTTTCCAGACGGAAACGAGGCTGTGCCGAGAATTTCCGTCTTGAAAGCATTGCCCGGGGGTTGGGATACCGCGATCTTCGCCGAATACCAATGATTGATTATTTTTCTCACTTACTTCTTAAAGATTCAAACAAAATTCTTTAAAATTTAAAAAACGCAAGAATTTTATAGAACTATTTCTTTCGCGTAATTAATATGGTGCGCAATAATACGAAAGTACGCGAGCTCGCACGCGGAGTGTTAGATAAGGCCATGCGAGATAAGGAAATCTCACACGGTTAAAAATAGAGATTTTTCTGTCCAGTTAGTGAGAAAACAAAATAAAACGCGGAAAAGCAGATCGTCAAGAAACGGATATGTGACAATACTAAAATTTACTTATCATGACTACTTATACAAAGTATTTCTTAACCGGTGGATTATGTTGATATTAGATGTACTAAAATGTACAAGTTGCAGAAAAAAACACCTTGAAGTTCTCCACTTTATTCGTTAAAGTCATTTCTTAGTTCTAAAAGAAACGGCTTATCAAAAGAATGTTCTATTGTGCGCCGAATGCTTGTCGATTCACCAGTTGGTTGCTATGCTGCAAACCTATTTTCTTGTACGACCGCGTCGGATTAACTCTTCTGGAAATCTTAAAATGAACTTACTCTTGACACATGTTCTTGCTAAACGTATTACTGCTACCCTGTTCTTGCTGCTCTGGTAAAATTGAAGACATCGTTTTTGTTGTTTTGTTTTCATTTCTTTAGAGCAATTATCTAAATATAGAATGGTTATGTTAAAGAAATTCAGTTTAATGTCGCTAAATTGACACAGTATTTTTCATTCAGTGTTTTAAGGAGAAACGAATTTACATGAAAAAGAGTATAGAATACTTTTATGTTTGCCATAAGTTTTTGCTGCTTTGACTAACCATGTTCTGGCTATCCAAATTTTCGGGTAGCGGGTTGGTTCGAATTCTAATAGTCAGCGAATTTTGTTTTGTAAGTTTTTTAAGAAACTGACGACGTACTCGTAAGTGTAAAGATTTTGCAACCTAAACCAGTTTTCAATCAAATTGTCAAAAAGCTTTGCCAATGACCGTTCAAATGCAAGTGCTGCAGCGGCTGATCGAACCATGTTATTTATACAATTAGGCAGTTTGAAAACGAAACAATTGTAAAGGCACTACACATGTAAATATGATACTGTAGTTATAAGTATTGTGCATTAATCTTTTGTGAAATTTGTTTGGTTATTTTGCGACATTGATGTCAGAACTCAAACAATAAATATTATTATAATTTTGTTGTGTTTTTCTAGATTCAGTAATACATCGCGAACACGTAAGCATTGGCGACGGCGGAATTTACGAATGCAAAGCTAAAGGACGAGATGGCACAGTTGTTACACATATTTTCCATGTAGAAATAACAAGTTAGATTTTTAAAATATCTTTTGAGCATAACCTGTTTGACATTTGTACATTTGTGATGTTTCAATTACGTTATGTTATTTATGCGATTGCCTTTTTTAAACAAATAGACTTTCAACAAATAATAACATCAAATTTATGCGAACGTTTAAAAGTTTTAAGATGATCTTTTTTCTGTTACCTGAATGCATTTGCCGACACTGTTTTGCCAGATAAATTTATAATAACATTCTAAATAATATAAGAATTTGTTAAATATGTTATTTTCGCGAAAACTTTGAAATTATTTTAGATAAATATCTGGTTATCTTATGCAGAAATATGCCATATAGGATATCTTAAAATTATATTTATTGTTAATAGTAACCAGACTTACCAGCTTTTTTCACTTTTAACCAGCAAGGCAAACCGTTGATAGATGCAATTTTGACGACGGCACTATGTGCAACTGGGCTCAGTATACAAACGATAGTTTTGATTGGACATTTCAAAGTGGGGCTACCCTTACTGAAGAAACAGGACCCGACAATGATCACACGTTAGGGACAGGTATTCGATCGATTTAAACAGATCTGCCAATGCTTTCTCTAGCACCTGTATTCTTACGTGGAGTAGACAATTAAACAATGTTAATAGACACGCGACACCCCACATTTTTATCTCTTACACAAAGTTATTTGTTAATACAAAGTTATGTAATGAACAGATAAATGTACTGCTAGGAACTGCTGCTCTGTTCTTATTCTACATCACCTTGCACGAGAAATATACATACGTGTTGTGTGTTGTGTTTCTGTTTTGTTTTGTTTTTTGTTTTTTTTATTGGCCGCAACTGTTTCGGGTGAGGTACGAAAACTTAGTGTTCAAAACAACTGGAAGTCATACACCAAATGTTTCTAAACAATTCTCTGTCACGTACTTCGTCCCTTACTGGAATGTTTTGCTTAACAGGACAAGGAAAATATCTCTACTTGGAATCGTCGTCGCCTCGAGTGTTTGGTGAATATGCCAGCCTTGTGTCGCCGCTTCTACCCGCTAATCGCACACTGTGCTTCGAGTTCTGGTATTTTATGTATGGAGATGGCATCGGAAGATTGCGACTTCATATACAGGTATTTTTCAAATCATTTAGGATTTACATCCTGTATTGAATGAGTATTCGCTATTGGGGTTGGAATTCCACTTGACTGTCCGAAACGATAAATTAAATACTAGACGTTTGATTTCCTTTTGTTTGATTGCGTTTTGGAAAAAGATAGTAAGTTTTTGAAATAACAACTTTGTTTGCAGGATAGTTGTTTACAAAAGCAAGTGGAACTACTGATGGTAGAAGGTGACCAAGGAAACAGATGGATAAAAGCCGCTCGAACTGTGCAGGCCATGCAAGTTCATAACGACTATAGGCTTGTAATAACAGCTGATGTGGGATCGACATACAAGGGTGATATAGCGATAGACGACCTAACTGTCTACGATGGCACGTGTAAAGGTGATTACATTACAGTTAACAATTATACAATTCGTTTATGTATTTGTATAAGAATTTGTAATATCTCTGTTTATCTCATCTCTAAACAGCTTTATAATAGTACGCATGACCAATTTTACACTAAGAAAAGGTGCGAAAGTAGTAATTAGCGACAACTTTATTTCTTTGGGCTTTAGATAGTAAGTAAGAACTTTTATCGCTAGTGTCAAATTGCCAAACATGAAATGACAGATGCTGACAAAGTGTCCGAATCTTGCTATATTAACTCAGTTCTTTTATATTTATTTCAGACAATCCAGGAAATATTCCACTAATAGGTAACTTAACTTTTTTATATTCTTATTAGATGTACATTGTAATTTAATTCACCACATACTAGTGTATCTAAATATTATCAGAGACTTGGGATTCCATGATCTTCGCCGAATTCCAATGACTGATAATTTCTCTCATTGTCTTCTTTTTAAAATTATACTTAAGTTAAACAAATGCAACAGTTTATGACACTATATCTTTTGTGTTAATTCCTATAGTAACGGTAAATCAGCCAAATACATCACTTATACACATTTCTCTCAGCATGAAAACCTGATATTGATCTCAAAAAGTGAAATATGCATATCAGGAATCGCCACACTCGGAAAACATGGCCTTCTCACGCAGCGAAAAAGCAGAGAGGAAAAGAAGGGCCGTGACTTTATAACAATATCAATTTGAAAAATAACACCACAAACAATTAACAAAAAAAGAAAACCCTTTGATTTTGATTTAACGTCTTGGAACGGTCAGAGGCAAAAATATTCGCCACTGAGGGTTTAAAATTTAAATTTAAGTTTATGAACAGAAACGTTATTGATGATCACTAGGCAAGAATTTATAAAAATAGCGGGTTTATTATATAATGGCTATGGTTTTCAGTTGTTATTAGTGATTGCGTCTTAGTTCATGATATAATATATAATAAACCGTACATATCATTTAAATGTAATTATACAAAGAACTTTCTTTCTTTTTTCCACTCATACCACGAATTAAGCAGACACCTTTCCTTCCCAAATGATTATGGAACACATTCCTGGTTAATAATAAAAATAAACAACCCTGCTGTTATAAGAAGTAAACATTCTTGAAATAACGCCACGTATTAAAACCTTAATGACATCAGGTTAACATCAAGAAGTAGTTTATTTGATTAAAGTGATATATCATGAACAATTGACTGATATGTCGCGCATGCATTCTTAAGTAACCTGCCCGCGGAATTAAGGATAAGGAATATCTCAAGCTGCTAACAAATCCATTCTTTATATAGTAAGCGAAAGAAGCAACAATTGTAAAATTTTGCGATGCTATTTCTTAGATAATTAAAAACAGAGCATGGTTTATAGAGAACACGTTTATATTTAATATTAAGGTGTTTGCATAAAAAAGGAGTTCTAGTTTGTTGGATGAATAGTTGTATCATTTAATGTAGGTTTGACATAAACCATGAAATTGCAAACAGTTTATTGTTGTATAGTGCTTAATATCAAATGAAAGTATTTTTCCTAAATATCTGAGCAAATTTTGCGACCGCAGAACTTTAATGTTTGTTTACATTAAACGGACACAAAGATCTTGTCCAACAACATTGACCTAGCACTTTTAAATTTGACCCTGTAGTCGGTATATTTCGTAGACTTTACGATCTAAATTTAAATCGATTTCTATGTATAACCAAATTTAATACACTACAAAATATAAGAAGCCCGCTTAGCACAGTCGGTAAAAGTGTTTAAATTCGAGATTAAAGACGTAAACTCGTGGGCTCGAATTAATGCTTTAGCCACTTTTTTTTTTAATTTTAAAATTTCCATTCTTTTAAAACTGGTATAGACTGTTATTTTTCTGTCTAAACCACCGGTGTAGTGTGAAGTATTTTATAACTGAATATTTTGCGTGTATGGGCTAGAGTAAAATGCACTTATAGCCTATACGGTTGCATAATGTCACAAATAAAATTGTAGAAAAAATACTATTCAAAGGGTATTCTAAAACCAGATATACGAATAGTAAAACGATTTCAAATCATTTTTAAAAGTAAAAGAAAAAATGTATTTATATAAAATAATGTTTGTCAGGATTCGAACCAGAGACCATCAGATCCATAGTCCGGCGTGTATACCAATACAACCACAAGTCACTGACGTTCGGAGTGAACAATTATAGCAATTTGTTCTCTGGTTACATGTATGTACCAGTGTTTTTTCTATGACCTTTACAAAATATAATGAGGTGCAAGGTCAGTAGTGTATGACAATAAAAGGATAAAATACCTGTTTTCTGAATGTTGTCTGTTTAGCTACTATCTAAATGAAGACTTACATAATAAACAATTATTTGCATTTAATATAAAACTATTCTGTTTAAGGTTAAATATTACACAATGACAGGGAAATCTATGGGATGTGTTGGCTGAAATTATCTGTTGGAGACAAGAACTGCACACAGAAAAGAAATAATGTAGTGACTATCTGACGTTTCATTTATTTTTAGTAGAGTAGATAACTATGTAATCTAGTGCTTAATGATTGCAGCTTTAGTCCGGATTATTTATTTCATTGTGCACAATACAACTTCAGATACAAATAAAACGTAAGATTATAATAACACTTATTGGATTTGAACTAATCTTTCATATAGATGATAAGGCACTTTGGTTGAACAAAGTTCTATGTTACCTTTTCGAAAACGCTATTTGTAAATAAAGTGTGATCACTACGAAATCTTTATCTTTTATAAATTTATACAAATAATGACTATTTCAAACATTACAATAAAGGATACAAAAAACAGTGCTCGTATTTAGTTTTTAATCAACACTGGCCTTCAAGTCAGCCAAATGGATTGCTCGGATATTTCTTCACCGTTCTCAAGAAGAAAGAGAAACACCTAAAATATAAAACGTAATAAAATTAACTGATACATGTTCATAATATCAGTAAAGTCTGTCCTACGTCCGAAGTTTTTTCTTCAAGACACCCCCTGTCTACGTCCTTAGTTCATTCCTACAGATGACCTTGTTAAACTTCATATGTACATTCCTACCGTTGATCTAGCCTATGTCCTTTACATTAAAGAAGGTACTACGTTTATCACAGTGTCTAAGCGTACAGTTAACAGAAACGGAAGTTGCTGATCTGTACGCCGATGATCACATAGTTGCTTACAGAAAAACACGCGACATCAGCTTTTTATTTGTAAAATATATTCAAATTGAACGTGCTTTTTGCAGAAATAATTTTTATAATAAGTACATCGTTGATTAATAGTCTTACTGCGATCTTGAAGTCTTGAACTAACGGCTAGTTAAGTTGCAATCTGAAATCTTTTCACACTTGATCAGTACGAAATGGGGAAAAAGAGTGGAGAAAATCTGCATTTGTGACCTCATATTTTATAATGTATATATTGGAAAGGTATATATTTGACTTCCGGTGAAAGAAAAATCATTTCAAACGCTCACAAAATGCGTTGAACGGTGCTTGAACGATTTAGCACCGAGAAAATGTTCTTTCTGTGCAGCAACCGAAAGTGGCAAGACTGTACGCAAAGTTGCAGTACCTGAATTTCAGACTGTACGAACAGTTGCGATCATAAGTGCATCATATATTGATCAACTGAAAAGCATCAATGAAGCAAGAACTTCTTAAAGGAATCAATCGAAGGAATCAACCAAATCTAATGTATTATTTATCAAAAATAAAACCTTATATGATCACATTTTAGAATTGACAAGCAAGTTTTGAGCTATAAATTGATAGGTTGTTTTACTCTGATCTACTGTTGAACCATATGAACGAATTGGTACACTTTGCAAATTAGACACCGATAATTGCTAGAATTGCATTAAATATAACCTAGTATAAACCTGCTGAAATCCCTGCCGGTGTTGGCAAAAATGTACATTATGCACAAATATTATCCAATATCATAAAGACTTTAACAATCTGGTCTTTGACAGGAAAATTCCATTAAGTGGTTTCAGATTTTGAAGTCCACCACTTCGTGACTGAGTTAAGTTAGTCTACAATTACGTCTGCAACTGCTAAGAATTTCATGTTTAAGGTCGTTAAAATGTCGAGTTGGATTTCATTTTGGCTGACTTTCATTGGTAGATTTCAGGAATTATGTTAAACTGATTGGAGCATTCTATGAAATCTTTAGAAACTATGCTTGAAGTACTAACGCGTATTTGTTCAGCAATGTTATGACTTCTACTGTTCGCACTTCAGAGAAGAAATGAAAACATTACAGCGGACCTCTACATATCTTACACGGTCTTACCATTGATATAGCTCGGTTGGGCTATAGTAGTTTTTTCACGCCTCCTTTCATGAAGAGCTAACAAGAGATTTAAAAATAAATCTGACTTTGAAACAGAAGCCAAGATCAGTTATTTGTTTATACAATTGTATTATTAAAAGAATGAGCAAATTTGTTGGGGAAAAAATGCATTTTTCAGGTTCCCGTGCAAGAATTATTAAGGTTAACCGAAGCTAAAATGATAACCTGTCGATATAATCAGAAAGCATTAACTGGAACCATAAATTGTTAATGATCTGTTTGACAACTATGCGTACACATGTTAGGCATCTGTTAACAACTAACGATCGCGTACAGTTGCAACTATGCGTACAGTCTTATGATTTACAGTGACATAAAGAAAGTATAATTTTCTCGTTGCTAAGTCGTTCAAACTCAGGTCAACGAAGTACACAAGTTGAATAAATAAATTTTCTCCCACACCAATACAAATATGGTCCAAAGTCTATTTACACAAAGAAATTTGAACCCAAATCGTCCCGTTTTGTTCAATGTTTTGCTCCTATTTTCACTGATCGAGTTGGGAACGATGATGGATTATAATAATACTAACCCTTCCTTTAAGTCTATATGATCACAGCAGGACTAACAATTAACGTTGTACTTACCACAGAAATATTTTTTTCCAAATGCACATTAAATTTGGTTTATTTACCAATACATAATTCAATGTCGCAGGTTTTTCTGTAAGCAACTATGTGATCATCGGCGTACAGATCAGCAACTTCCGTTTCGGTTAACTGTACGCTTAGACACTGTGTTTATACGCTTTTCCAATTAACAGTTTTGCAGTCGTAAAAGATTTACTTCTCATGACCTTTACTCAACCGAAACCGAGTTTATACGGGGAAGTAGAAGGATCGGACTAAGTCTTAGTTATATCAATTACAGGTCCGAGATATTGTCGATGGTCAAGAAAGATACAAAGATACATGTACCAGTCCGCTATTCTAGTCATTTTTTTTACTTTTTGATATTTTGATATTTCTAGTCTTTGGTTCATTACAAAAAGTGAAATATTCATATCAGGAATTGCCACACCCAGAAAACACAGCCTACCCACGCAGAAGAATAGCAGAGAAGAAAAGAGAGCATGTGTTTATACGAATATCAATTTTAAGCTAGACACCAAAAACGAAAACGAGAACCCTTGGGGCTACCACATTGGAATGGATAGTTGCAAAAAATTTGCCATTGTGGGTTTAAACCAGCACAAAACTCACACTTGCCCAAACAGGTTCATGAGTGGAGACACATCTACGTTAGACATTCACTACTACAGATCATTCAATCCTACATATTACGTTCTTCACTCGAGCTTGTCCAACGTCTAAGGTTTATTTCTAGAGTTCAGATGGTGCTACGTCCTATGTTCATTCTTAGTTCTACGTTTGTTTTTTCGGTGTTTCTGGTCTTATTTATATAGTCCAACAAGTCCTTAGTTTCACGGTTGTTCCCGTGCTAAGTACAGCATTCACTTACACACCCGACACAGTCCTAGGTTCATTACTGCATTCCATCATTTATAGGGTCGGCTATGTCTTACATCCAGATTAATATAGCACGAATTAGGCCTTACTCAATGGCACAGTAGCAATTACAAATGTAGTTCCACACGTAGTATGTCCTCAAACACGTTTTGTCCTGACATGACTCGTCGATGTTTTATAACGCATATGCTTTTTACTTTAAGATATAGTGTATATTTGTTTTTACCAATGTAAGATAGAACTATATTTCACATAGCGAGCTCCGGAATTTGTATTTTTACGAGTGGTGAAGTTCCGGAGTTCATGAGTGAAATATAGTTCTATCTTTCACTGAAAAAAAAACAACAACAAATTTTCTTTTTATCTATGCTTTGAGTGCACAGTTTTTGTGAATTTGGCGGAAAACTCCATAAAATGGCGCAAAAAGGTTTGTTTATGACGTGACGTCATGACGTCACATACCCAAACTTGTGCCCGTTTTTGGAAACGTTGTCATTCGGAACCAATCTCCATACAGAGTTGTCATTCTTTGCAGTCTCTTACATCTCTGCCAACGTCTCGGCTCGGGTTTTGTCAAAAATGTTGACAAAATTTTAATAAATGATATTTAATCATCAAAATATTATTTTTAAATGAAATTTAAACTAAATTTCAAATTGAATCATATGAAAGATGTTAAAATATTGTAATAATGATTCATTTTTTATTAAAAAGATGGGACAATTTCTCTATTACTTTACCTTGGCTTATGTGTAGTTTGGTCAAATTTGTCAACAACAATGGACGCCTCTGACACCGTAGACGCAGTCGCAGAAAACATGCAGAAATCAAAAGTTAGGTAAAAAAACTCCAACATGTTGCAATTGTGCACCTTTTTAAAATAAAAAGGGACCTGCTTGTAAATCTGCCAGTTGGTTATGGCAAAAGCCCTATTTGTTTACCCTGGTGTGACTGGATTCAGTGGCTGCTAGGAAAAAAAGATGATGAATTTATGGTTTGATCACAGGAGCTTTGAAGACGGACTCAGTTTTCTCCAAAATTTGAATAACATGGCAGCTTCCGCCCCTCCAAATTTTTGTTCGATATTTGAA
Source organism: Corbicula japonica (assembly GCA_038501625.1). Taxonomy (NCBI): domain Eukaryota; kingdom Metazoa; phylum Mollusca; class Bivalvia; order Venerida; family Cyrenidae; genus Corbicula; species Corbicula japonica. The sequence continues at coordinate 20,548 of JAZAYU010001225.1, read as the reverse complement.
GGTCTACATAGGGTCTACACTGCATAAAAGCATCATTTTTGTTTTCTTTTGATAGATTGATACTGAATTTACTATCAAATACCAAGTTCTCTGAAAATTCGTGTCTAGACTCGGCTTTTACGGTCGGACACGAATTTTAGACAAACCTGGTATTTGATGGCAAATATCTATACCTACAACGGTCCCAATCTATCAAAACAAAACAAAAACGATGTGTTCATTTTGTGTAGACCCTCAAATAACGATATATTATTTTGGGGGTGGGGTGTCCAGTTTATACAAATTTTGGAGAAATGATCCTGATTAATGGAGTGATCATTGTTGGAATGTGTTTTGGTGCCAAACAAAAAAATAGTGGTCTACATCACATTTAATTTGATAGTTTTTCATGTGTTCAAGGACTCTGCCTGTAAAAATGTTTCTGGCTTTTTTCGCATATGTTTTGGGATGCATTTTGCTTTAAAAGTATTCGTCAAATTCATTTTTATTTATTAGTGTCAATTATTATAGTTCCAGCTTTATTTGTTTGAGTTTTGGTGGTGCCTTATATCGTTTAACCCTTTCCTTCTCAGACACACCTTTATTGCATGGGCGAACAGTGTATATCCAGATCAGCCAGCACATCTGTGCAATCTGATCAGGATCTGCACAGTTACTTTTTTGATTCGCTATGTTATTTCTGACCAAAATGCGACCAGTGCAGATAATGATCAGACAGCACGGATGTGCCGGCTGATCTGGATCTTAACTTATCGCACATGTGTTAAAAGGCGTATATATGGACTAACAGGTTAAGATGAATCAAAATGAAATAATGCAGGGTTGTAGTGTTTTTATTATGCATTTTTCAACTTGCTTTTATTGAGATTCCTCTCACTTTCCGTAAATATTGCAAACTAAATCAGATTTTAGCTGCATTTCGATCACAAAAATTTGAGTTGTAATGTAGTAAGACCATTTAAATTTAAAAGGCTCTGAACTACAATGAATTGATAAACAGCAGATGACAGGGTCCCATTACTCTGATTACTTCCCTTCATTATACAAAAAGATAGAATCCTTAAATGTGTTATCTTTATTCACTGAAAAAAAAACATGATTAGAATGTTAAGAAGCAGACTCTTTTTGTGCTATCTTTTCAATACATGATATGGGTTTCATCAATCTATGGTAAAATAAGTAGATTTATAGTTATATATACATACATTTTGTAAACAATTTTATTGCATAAACTTGAAGAAAATGTTTTCTAAGGGGGTAGGGTAATTAAAACTCAATAAATAGTGGTTTGTTTGCGGATGGTCTTAAGCACAGAAACTCGTCTAATCCTGATCTGATGTAACATACTTCGATAGCGTCCTCGCCTGGGAATCGAATCTGGGCAACTGGATTAGGAGTCAACTCCATAAACCACACCACGACTGAAACCAAATATCTATTAATTATACAAGCAGAATCACTGTAAGCGCATGTTTGTTAGTGGTTCGAATAATTTTCGTAGTCATCAAAGTTGTATAGTGATTAAACGTCCCACACAGTATAACTAGTGGAACTAGCAATGATAAAATAACTTAAAAATATTATTCTGTTTCCCTTTTCACGACCATTCGAAAAGTGGTTTTAGAAGTCATTTAGCACAAAAAGGATAAGCAATGCATGTAAAAGATCTGAGTTACAGGTTAATTTACAGCAATCTCAGATTATTATAAATTTTCTCTCTTCCCTAGGACTGTATACCATTGGAACAACCTACCACCTACTGTTGCCCTCCTCCCTACCCCAGAGCATATTGTAATACAATGATGATAATTCAAATGAAATTCAAATGAAAGCAATTTTAAATTTCATTTCAATAGATGTAGACGCAGCAGCAGCAGCAACATGCAGCGGCTCCAGTAAAAACAACAACAACAACAACAACAAATATAAAAGCCATAGAAACACGACAGTGATTAGAATCGATATAGAGTTTGTTAGTTATAGGCTAGGTGGGGGTCAGAATTTTACAGATAAAATCGGGGGGGGGGGGTCATTATTTTATAAGGGGAGTCAGTATTTTATAGAAAAGGGTCATTGTTTTATAAAAAATAATGACCGGGGATCATTATTCTATGGGGATCACTTTACAACGTTACACCGGCTCAATGTCAAGGTCACTAGGTATGATTAATCATCAAATTTGGTATGAATATTGATATTGATGATCTTTACTCAAATTATTAAAAACGTGTTCTTGAATTGCCCAGGGGCCCCGCCCTGGGAATTTTAATACTTTTTTCTTATAAATTCTGTTTTTAACATTTGATCTTCTAAAGTTATCAACCAGATTTTGACACAAACTTTACACCATCTTAAAATTCAATATTTTCTGAACAATTCATTCACTGGTTGTTCAGTGATAAAATTTGAAACAAAAATTTTAGGCACAGAGTGAAAATTTCAACTGTCACAATTCCAATATTTCTACATGTCTTCAGCTAAATTTAGATTCAATGTCAAGATGTTATTATTTCTACAGTTGCTGGTCAATGACCTAATGAACTTTGCTGTTTAGATTTGTGTTATGCAAAATTAAGAACTTTGCTCTGGGTGATTTTACAGGGTCATTTTCTATGGATACTGACCAAATAATCTTTCATACCTTATAGCACTTTGAAATTCAGGCTCTTCTGAATATTTTATTAACTATTAGTATGAAAAACAACAACAACAAATTTGTAGCACATTCTCAAAATTTTTAGACTAAATTTAAGAGAGGTCTCAGCTGTATACAGTGTATGTACACAAACTGGCAAGTTATTTGGAGGTCTCTGAACCCCTGGAATTAATATCATGAAACTTAAGTGAAATGTTCAGTTCATGAACATGATGTGCTGAACCCATGTTCCAATCTGGCTGACTCAAGGTCAAGGCCGCCTGTGGTGTTTGAGAATATTTCGTGTCCGGTCCATAGCTTTTCAACCCTTAGAATGAATTTCATGAAACTTTAGTCAAACGTTCTCCCCATAAAGACGACGTGCAGAACATATGTTCCAACATGGCAGCCTCAATGTCAATGTGTTTTTTGAAAAGCCTTGAAGGAATTTCATGAAAGTTGCATGCTTTGTGTCCGGTCTATAACTTTTTAACCCCTAGAACGAATTTCATGAAACTTTAGTCAAATGTTCTCCCCATCAAGACGACGTGCAGAACCCATGTTCCAACATGGCCGGATCAATGTCAAGGTCACCGGTGGTGTTTGAAGATTTAAACCATGCATTTCGTGTCCAGTTCATATCTTCTAAACCCCTGGAATGAATATTATGAAACTTAAGTAAAATGTTCAGTTCATGAACCTGATGTGCAGAACCTATGTTCCAACCTGGCTGTCTCAAGATCAAGGTTGCCTCTGGTGTTTGAGCAGGCCAATACTCTGAAAATTACCTGAACATGACATACCCTTGCACTTGAAATGGCTTCCACCTGCCTGTCCGTTGCCCAGAGCTATTGTTTAATTTGCTCTTAACCACCCATAACATTTCCCACATTCACATCTGCGGCGGGAAATATTGCTGTCGTTCCGACTGCCTTGTCATTCTTGTTTAAATGTTTCAAAATAAATGTGACATTTAGTTTTTATTGTTTTAAATTGATATTCGCTTGTAATTTCATAATCTATTACACTTATGGATTAAGCTGTCAGTCCTCAATTTCAACTCTTCAGAAAATACAGTAAAAGCTGTTTTACAGTTACTTGTCTTGCTTTCCTCTTGCTTAATCCCCCCACGTTCTATTGACCGTCAACCAAAATAACTGATGTCTTTAAATTGTTAATGAGCTTATATTGTCAAATTGTTAATTTTAAAATCCAGGAACTGTATTTAATAAAATACTGTCATCATCTGTAATTCAAAGATACAAAGTTAATAATTTTATAACTAAATAATGCTGTTACTGTAAGGTCAAACATGTTTTCACCTATGTAAGAGCAGTGATAAAAGAGAATGAAATTAATGGATTAGCGTAGTTTATAATACGATGAAATTGGGCAAAATAAACAATAACAGAAATAAAATAAGTTCTCTGTATTCATTGTTCATACTTTTTAACATTAGGAATCAATAGTTCATAATCTAGAATCCCGTTTGCAATCACATGCATATAAATGTTTAATAATGGTTTTGGGTTAAAATTATTTTTTTGTTATGTGGTTCCCTTTGAAATACCATTATAATAATCGTTGGGCATAAACATAATTGCCTCGGCTGGCTTGCTGTTATTTCATGTTTAGCATTTTGACAATAAAAACAACAAAAATCAGAAAGCTGTCATTTCCAACCCAATCTGCTTAATCAATATACAGTGTAAGTATTCTTTAAAATTGATCATGACCATCCATTGCCCAAAACAAGTATTTTAAAGAAACTTGTCAACTAAAAAGTGGACAGTATCACATGAGACAATCATCTGACTAATTAAATGCAAATGCTGATTTGGGTCTACACAGAATCTAGAGCTAAAAAATTCATCATTAGGATAGGCCTATCAACTAGACGTTTCTACAGCACCTCAATTACACAGTCTTTGTATGGATATATACATGTACGACTGGGCAGTTTCTAGTAAAACCATGGAGTCTGCATAACAGATCAATCCTGTCCATTAATTTTGTAAATTATATTGCTACTACAGTTCATTGCCCGGTTCCGGAGAATCTGCTAGATCCGGCGGATACCGAATATTACTCACGTATTTAGGGTTGGTGCCTGTTCGCGGCGAAATGTATGTTGACAACTATTTTAGTCAAACATCGATTCATATTTATAGTGATTTTCTGAAACAATAATTACCATTAAGTTTATGAAAATTGAAATTCAAAACGTGCCAGGTATGATAAGTTTGCATGGGTTAATCTTGTTTGAAAACCGCGTTCTATAAATACTCAAGTGACCTACATTCCAAACGTCAATTTTGTTGCAAAAGCTGAATCAATTTTTAATGAACAATCATTACAGATGGTATTAATACAAATATTGACTGGTTGAAATTATTTATTTGCTCTAAATTTGCTGTGCAAAAAGGGTGACCCCCTTTGACAAGTTCCGGTGGATCATTCACATCTATTCATGATTTTTCTTGACGAGGCCCCAAATGGTGGAGCTACTTGCAAACACGTGTGTCATTTTAAAAGTTAAAGAGGAAACAATTTTTATTATTTGTGAATATGTTTGATCAGAAAATATCCCAAAAAGAAGTGTTTCCAACACGACTCACTTATGCAAAATTACCATACTTGGTATGTTTTTAATTTTTATTTCATTAACTTAATGTTTATCAATGTTTCTGAAAATCGCTACAAATATAAATCGATGTTTGTATAAACTGATTGTCAACATACCTGTCGCCGCCAACAGGCGTCAATCGGAAATACATGAGTAATATTTGGAACCCGGAACTAGCAAATCCTCCGGAACCGGGCAACATTCAGAAAGCGCACAGGGTCGCTTGTAATATTGTATAGCTGTGTAGGCAGTTCTTTTAATGCTGGAATCCACACAAGAGCTGCATTTACATCATGCACCAATGTATACCAATGGTATACTCAAGATAAGCTTCCAAAGAAACATTGGAGGCTTGATTTTGAAGTGATGGTAGCCTTTATTTACCGAGTGTTGTACTTTAATTCTAAGCTATTCATTTTGATATTTAATGCAGATGTTGACCTCTTGGTATTTTACTTCATGAGAAAAAGTTTAAAATATGACTTGACAAAGTGTTGCAGCTGAACGAATGACAAAATCCCCTTTGGTGCCTCTAGCAATAATTTTTACCTATGACTCATTTTCCACCGGAAGTGGCAAATGCTCGCCGGAACTAGCTAAATGACAACGATAAGTCAACAATTTGCAGACGATTTCTGAATGAAACGTAAAAAACGAAATGATATTTTATAAAGGACATATTTTCCTACATATATGCAAAAAAAAACTTTCCTAGATCGACCTTATAAAACATTTTATGTACAAAATATAAAAAGAATCCACCGGAACCGGAAAACCAACTGTATCAAACACGTATTTTTATCTTTCAATCCTTATCTTTCACCGGAGTATGCTGATCCGCCATTTTGATGCTGTGTAGTTGCCAAGGTATCACGGGCTAAAGGTCATATGACGAACGAACTACTTTTTAGACGTTGACAGAGATTAAAGCGAGCTAAGGAGCGACAACTCTGGGTAGAAAAAGGTGAAATATGCATATCAGGGATCGCCACATTCAGAAAAAAACAGTCTTCCCACACAGTCAAGAAGAAGAGAGAGGGAGAAAACATGGTTAATAAAATGATCAGTTTCAAAAAAAGACACCACTAACAATAAAGAAAGATGAGAACCAGAGGGGTTACCGCCTTGGAACGGTCAGTGGCAAAACAAATTGCCACTGGGGGTTTGGACCAGGTTCTAGTGTGCACGAACCTCACACTTGCCCCCAACGGGTTCTCGTATCACAAAACAAGTACAAGTTGTCTTGGTGAAAAAACTCCAACCCACTTATCAGCTCAACAAAGTTGCATGCAAAAGCACACAAACATATAAAACATAAGAAGCTAATAGCATTGCAAAGCCAAAGGGCTGGTACTCAATGAGCTTACCGAGACTAGAGCTCCTGGAGTAAAATCAGCAAGAACACGATGACAGGGATAAAAGAAACAAATCGAGCTTCTAGGTTCTTTTAAGAAAAGATTTCCCCATAAACCTTCATTAACTCTTAAACCCCTGCCGCCGTCGTGCAACCAAAGAGGTAAGCATAATATAGAGATTGATTCGGAACGTCATGTACGTTTGGGTACCAACATGAAAAATTAGTGAAAATAAAAATGATATTCTACTGTTTGAAAACAGGGAAATACCACTTTTATTGCACCGGGAAAATTCTATAATTCACTGGAAAGCATAAAATAAAATATTCATATTCGGATTAAAGTTTAAACTATGCAAATTAGTAACGAGGTTACTTTTCATTGAAATATATTTCGGCCAGGCAACCAAGGAGCAGCCAGATGTGTAGATATGTTGTTTTTGAGAAAGTTTTGCAATTTGATAGCGATTGTTCGGTGAATCAGGTCTTTTTTAAACAAAGTATCAAGCGAACTTCACACGGTTTAGTTTAAAATTATAAAATGTTCATAAATTTATGAGTAGTTGTCTTTGTTTCAAACTGTCTAGGATTTAGGGTCAACTCTCTTTCTTGTTTAAACGTTCAACCGATTGGACTGTCGTGTATGCTCACAAGACTCCATTATAAATGCGAGGCAGTATTCCCTATAGTCAAATCTTTCAGTCGTAAGGTTGACAAAGTCCAATTATAGCTTTCTTTGTTGGAATTTCCCGAGTCGCTTATACACTTGTCGAAAGTTTTAAATGCACACCTTTAAATTTAAAAATATCGGAATTAAAATTATAAGAAGTTTTTTCTTCAATTATTTTTGTGTTGTTTTTTTTTTCACATGTTCACCGACACCGGACAATCTAAAAACTCACACCAACACTTAATAACTATTTACTGATTCACGACTGAAGACAAATTAAAGTGGCGTTATCCTGACTTTAATTAGCTCGAAATTTAATTTTAAATAAAAACATTACAATATTATTCGTAAATGCATACGAAATGTCTAATTTATGCATATTTTATCATTATAAGAAAACGTTCAAATGATATTATTTACTAGATTGACTACGTTAAACGTTGACGTTACTCTTCGCCTCGTGAAATATTTACGTCAAATAATGTAAACACGGAAATATCTCTATTATTGTTTGATAAGTGTCCACTTATCAATAATCTAATTTAAAAATAAATTTATTAGAAATTAATTAAACTTCAAACTCGTATTCGAACACTTCTATTAAATAGTAAGTGAAATCACGTGTACAATTTGAATTGTTTAGTAGTGTGGATCTGCCATTGTTTCAAATTATGTTTCAAAAAGAAGCATAAAAGGAAAACCTATTTTTTCAAAGTCTTAACAGGATTTTTGTAGAATACAACGGATCCCCTCTTTAATAAATAATGTTTTTATAAGGCAGGGATTTAAGAGTAAATAAAGCTTAATAAAGAAATTTTGTAACCTAGAAGTTCGACCTGTTCTTTTATCCTTGTCACTGTGTTACTCCAGGTGCTCTGTTCTCGATAAGGCAATTAATGCATATCAGGAATCGCCATATTCAGAAAAAACAGCCTCCCCACACAGTCAAAACGATAATAGAGGGAGAGAGCATGGTTAATAAAATGATCAGTTTCAAAAAAGGTTCTCCTATCACAAAACAAGTACAAGTTGTCTTGGTGAAAAAAATCCAACCCACTTATCGACTCAACAATGTTGCATGCAAAAGCACACAAACATATAAAACATAAGAAGCTAATAGCATTGCAAAGCCAACCAAAGGGCGGGTTCTCAATGATCTTACCGAGACCAGAGCTCCTGGAGTAAAATCAGCAAGAACACGATGGCAGGGATAAAAGAAACAAATCGAGCTTCTAGGTTCTTTTAAGAAAACCTCCATAAACTCTTAAACCCCTGCCACCGTCGTGCAAACCAAAGAGGTAAGCATAATGATCAATTGTAGAAGGATTAATCACCAGGCCTGCAGAGAGCTGTAAAATATCATATTGCTAACCTCTCTTTTTAAATTTACAGATGGTGTTTAGGAATAACCGGGAGAAATTAACATTGCCTTTTATCTTCTTGAGTTTATTTACTAAACCTACATAAAACACTGGCTGTTAAATACCTTGTTGCAAAAATGATTTATACTGCAACTGTATTTATGAATTAGATTTGGGTATCGGCGATAAACTTGCTTAAGGTTTACCTTAATTTGTGATACCGATAACCATTGTTTTAAAAGTTATCTGTAATGCAAAGATTACGTGCATTGAAATCATTAACATCGGTGCAAGCTCTTGAAAAGCGAACATGCTGTGAGATATAAACCCCATAAGATGTTGCACGGGGAACATGGCCGTCTAAAAACGGAAAATTTACTATATTAAAATTAAAATCATCTCTTTTATCATATATTTTAGTAGTGACGTAACCATTTTCAACGGACAGATTTAGATCGAGAAAATTTGCTTGCTTTTCAGAAGTGTTCGCTTTATTAAGTTGTAGTTCTTTAGAATAAATCTTATTAACCATTTATGGACATAAATGGTTATTATCTATATTTAATAAATCATCAAGGTACCTCGAGGTGTTAAACCTGCTTTAAAAGAACGACACACAATCAAGAACAACCTCACAGCTTTTAAACGCTTAAACAGCATCAGGGACATTTGTGACAAAACAAAACAATGTTGTAAAATGCAACTGTCCTAGAATTTCACGATGCTATGCATCATTTACTAGTTCATTGTAGCAAATAGAACTTGAACTTAGTGATAATACTAACTGTTCAAGCTCAAATATAATTTATTTAGGAGGAACAACCTTCCGACACCTTATTAGACTTCATCTTAGAGAAGGAAGTTTAAATATAAGTATATTTTTACGTGTGTCGTGTTTATTTAATATTTCAATTTCATTGGGAGGACATGACAATATGAAATTATTAGAATTATCTTTTTTATTTTATTAGTATTTATGTTTTTCTATTTATTTATTAGTTTTGATGAAACTTAAATCAAATAATTTTCAGGCGTTCTGTTTGTCTACATATGATTTTTCTATCTTGTTTACTTCTCTTCCTCATAATTTAATAAGAGATGAGCTAACCGGTTAAAAAAAATATAAGCTAACCGGTCTCATTGAAAAAACTTTTGCTAGAGAAAATAAAACATTTATTGCTTGTTATAAACATAGGGCATTCTTTACAGATGGTTCTTATGATAATTATACTTCATGGACCTGTCAAGACCTTATCCAGGTGCTCACATTTTTATTGGATAATATTTATTTGAGATATGGTACCTCTATTTATGAACAAGTAATAGGCATTCCAATGGGTGCTAATTCCGCACACCTTGCTGCTGACCTGTTTTTATACTGTTATGAAAGAGATTTTATGTTATCTCTTTCTACCGAACATCAAGATGATATTATTACAGCTTTTAACAACACCTCGAGGTACCTTGATGATTTATTAAATATAGATAATAACCAAATTCCATCACTGGTTAATAAGATTTATCTTAAAGAACTACAGCTTAATAAAGCGAACACTTCAGAAAAGCACGCAAACTTCCTTGATTTAAATCTATCCATCAAAAATGGTTACGTCACTACTAAAATTTATGATAAAAGAGATGATTTTAATTTTAATATCGTAAATTTTCCTTTTTTAGACGGCGATGTTCCTCGTGCAACTTCTTACGGGGTTTATATCTCACAGCTTGTTCGCTTTTCAAGAGCTTGCAACGATGTGAATGATTTCAATGAACGTAATCTTTGCATTACAGAAAAACTTTTAAAACAAGGTTATCGGTATCACAAATTAAGGAAAACCTTTTGCAAGTTTTATCGCCGATATCCAGATCTAATTCATAAATATAGCTGCAGTTCAAAATCACTATTGCAACAAGGAATTTCACAGCCAGTTTTTATGGAGATTTAATTATAAACTTAAGAAGATAAATGGCGATGTTAATTTCTCCCGGTTATTCGTAAAAACCATCTGTAAATTTAAAAAGAAAGGTTACCAACATAATATTCTACAGTTGATCATTATGCTTACCTCTTTGGTTGCACGACGGTGGCAGGGGTTTAAGAGTTTATGAAGGTTCATGGGGAAATCTTTTCTTAAAAGAACCTAAAAGCTCGATTTGCTTTTTTTATCCCTGTCATCGTGTTCTTGCTGATTTTACTCCAGGTGCTCTGGTCTCGGTAAGATCATTGAGTACCAGCCCTTTGGCTTTGCAATGCTATTAGTTTCTTATGTTTATATGTTTGTATGCTTTTGCATGCAACATTGTTGAGCTGATGGGTGGGTTGGAGTTATTTCACCAAGACAATTTGTACTTGTTTTCTGATACGAGAACCTGTTGGGGCAAGTGTGAGGTTGGTGCACCCAAGAACCTGGTTTAAACCCCCAGTGGCAATTTGTTTTGCCACTGACCGTTCCAAGGCGGTAACCCCTCTGGTTCTCACTTTCGTCATTTGTTTGTGGCGTCCATTTTCAAACTGATTATTGTAATACCATGCTCTCTTTTCCTCTCAACTTTTTGGCTGTGTGGGGAGGCTGTGTATGATGGATGTGACAATTCCTGATATGCATATTTCTTTTTTTGTTCATCAATAGACAATTAGCTTCTTTATTCTATATCACTTATAGAATCAATTAAAAATTGTCTAATAATCAGTTAGTATTTATTGCATATTTTATAAAGAAAGTTAAGAGCAAAATCTCAATTATCAAGCCAGTTCTTCACCCGTACGAATGTGTATACTTAGAAAAGTTGTTAAAGTTACTGTTCTTGATATGATGTGCATTTATGCATGTTCAGGTTATAAAGTATGTTAATGTGAGGTGCCTTGTGTGGATCAATGTGGTATAAAATTTTACTGAATACCGTCTCGGTTATATGGACAAACGTGGCTGTTTATCAGTATTTACATTATTTAATTACATGTGTATCTTAATTTGTGTCTGTCGATAGTTACATAGTATTTTATGTAGAGAAACGAAATAATTGGAAATTTTATAGCATCCTTTTGAAAACCATTTAGATTCGCTTTACGATTTTTGCCCCGACTCTTTCAGTTCAAGTTCATTTGAGTCTCGTATTCTGTGAAGTTATCACCCGTTTCAATTTCATTCAGTCATTTTCTTTTTTATTATTAGGCCGGTGGCCCGGAACATGTCCCCCCCCCCTTAGGGAATTTTGTAGACATGATTTTTCTGAAAGCCTGTTATGTCCTGGATATTTTGCAGTTTATTTTCACTCTGGCGTGTGGGGCATAAGGGTGTTACCGAGGTTTTAATATGTTACCCCTAAAATTTGTAGAGAAAATATATGGATTTTGAATCTTTAATTCTGCTCTATTCCAGATACGATTTAATAAAACTTATATTTTAATATAAGGATGAAGTATTATCTGTTGATTGATGTAGTTTTCATTGCAAAATTTTTGCACTTAAGTAACATATTAAGTGTATAACATACATAACCCTAAAAAGATGAAATTTAAGTCAGAAACTTACATGTAGAATCAAACTGAGGCAATAATACATGTTTTTGAAAGCTGCATTATCAAACAATATAAAACAGTGTGATTTTTATAAAAATCACACTGGCAATTGTAATATTTTTCCATAATGTTATATCTTACCATATCGCTAATTCAAACATTATATTCATGTTTTGGGATAAACAAGCATATAATATAGAGTTTAATTAAATTATTGAGCTTTATAAAAATAATTGTTCTTGAAACTTGCATGACTTCAAATTTTCAACATACAGGGTGTTTCATAATATCTGTTACCATTATAAATTAATATGAAACAAAAATTCTATATAGAATATAGTCATGTTATTCGTGTTTCTGAAGGCTACAGAATAAAATTTCATGTCATACAAAACATAGGGAAAAATCTTGATGTTACGATAATAATATGACGTCCTCAAATTTGGTCAGTTTTTAAGATGGAATACACCAAATAGCCGAATGGATGAAAACTGGACCAGATATTGTAGATCATACTTGGTTTTCCTAAGAAGCCCATTTCTACTAAAATGCCCAGGTGAACAAACATAACTGTAGTTTCTGTGGCACAGAAAACCCTGACTTTTGCATGGAAAGATCATTACATTCTGACAAGTTAACAGTGTTGGTAGCCTTAAGTTTATCAGGAATAATTGGGCCTTTCTTTTTGAGGATGAAAATGGTGACACTGAGACAATAAATAGTGTGTGCTATCTGGAAATATTAAAGAAGAAATTTGTTCCAGCATTAGGGCGCATATGTGCCAACTTTCACATTCTTTGGTTCCAGCAAGATGGTGCTACCCCTCACATTTCGAGGAACGTTATCGGGTGGCTTCAGAAAACATTTGGGACACATAAGATTTTATACAGGACAGATAATGTGTGGTCTCTGCTCTCTCCAGATTTGAGCCCGCTTGACTTTTTTCTTTGGGGATATCTAAAAGACAGTGTCTTTAAGCCTGCCCTAACATGCACAGAAGAATTAAAAACCCAAATATTTCATTGGATACGTGCATGTCTGTCAATGCAAACATCAAAAAGTGCACTGACGTCGTTTCGGGATATGAAGGACGTCATCTGAAACACGTTTTGTAAAAGTGTTCTATTTGTGTGAGGCTTAATTGGTGTAAATGTTTCATGCAAATATACTATAATTGTTATATGTCAAATTAAACTTTATTATGTCTATTTTTTCATTGTATCTTTTATTTTAATTGTATTTAATAATTGAAATGTAATAATGATGCAAAATGGTAACAGATATTATGAAACACCCTGTACATAACATATGATACTTATTAAAATAAGGCTTATTTCCTTGTTTTTATTTATTTTAATGGTGTTAGCTGATATCTATTTGAAGAAATTAACAATGTGTGCTCTGTGCAATGTCATGATGTTTGTTAGCCCTGTGTAGATTTCTTATTTCATTCACAGACGTTTTTTTAAACAAATATAACTGTTTAAATGAAGTATTTTCTCTAAAACTGATATAGTTGAACAAAGAACTTATTTCATTTACAAAACTGTATCACGACTATGCAATCATTTTAGATTAAACTATAAAATAAAAATAGTAAGAAGTTGATGGTGTATACTATGTTATGTTATGTGGTTAAAATGTTAAAGTGTTTAAGCCTGTCCATTGTAAACCTTTAAATCTCCGTAACATATAATTCTGAAGTTGCAATATTGACAAAGTACAATGCATTTATGAATTAAATTCTAAAAAAAAATAATTTTGAGAATTGGTTCCAAAGAAGTAAAAAGACAAGAGATAAACATATTGCTTTGAAAAGTGTCACAAATAAAAATTATTAAAATTAATTATATGTTACCTAATTATTTAATTAATATTTTTTTTAGAAAGATCACTTGAAATACAGAAAATAAGTTTCTAAACCGTGTTTCACCTGGTAGTTTGTATCTAGATTTTCGTAGAGTCATTCATAATGTGAATATGAACTTTCTATAAACTATATTTACTTAACACAAGGTTGAACGAACCAGTTCTGGTCTTTTAGAGCAGTAATAACTGACATTGATGTAAAATAAAACATGTGAAAGAAGAAAAATAAATTGTCCTAAATGAAATAATATGTTTTTCATTGTTCAAAGAAAGCTTAAGAATTTGTTAAGAATTCCTTAAGATCTTTGTAGAATGTTATTAACAGAGTATTTTTTAAAAAGGGAATGTCCATTCATTCCCAATTTGTGAAGCTATTTCTGCAGATTTTGACTCTGAAAATTAAGAGTAAACTTACAATGGTTTTTAACCAACAAGAAAATAACAACAATTTTTAGCAGCCAAAATTTAATTGGTCAATTATTTTATCTAAATATTTTATGAAAATTTATGAATTGATCTCATTATTAACAAAATAAGACAATTCTTGTCAAACCACCATAACACAAGAAGTATTGTTATGCTGGCATAACATTGGTACTGGTATTACCTATTGATACTATTAAGTATCATTCAGTTATTCATCATTACCATTTGTTAAGCCGGCATAACAACATATTAGGTTTTATTGAAGTTTCCTGATATGCAATCCAGATGTAATTGAAGACATACTATAAACATTGTTATGATGGCATAACATGAAAATAAAATTTTGAAATAGTATTTCATTGGCTTAACATATGATACATGCAAACAAAATAAATAATATTGTACTATTTGCAGATAAAATAAACAAAGTGAATAACAAATGACTATTGATTATGACTGTAAAACTACACTATTTTATTAACAACTCATCAACAAAGTTATGCCAGCATAACAATTGAAGGACATTTTATTTCTTTCTTACCATCTGCTTGCCAGTCATCGTTTAATTGTACATTTGCAAAAATGCTATCAATTTCTTAATCCATATGTTATGCTGGCATAACAAATAAAACTGGAACAAAGCTGTCTGAACATTAGCAAAAAACTTCTTTCCAATTTAAATCATATAGATGTTATGCTGGCATAACAATAGACAAGGAGAACCAGCATTACATTCAATGAAGGATAAAATTGAAACAAAGATGAAAATGAACTTCTTTCCAATTTAAATTATTCACATGTTATGCTGGCATAACTAATGTAAAAGCATTGCGATCCAGCATTACATTCAATGAACTATAAAATCCCGATCATTCACATGTTATACTGGCATAACAAAATAAAGACATTATGAACCAGTATTACATTCAATGAACGATGTAAAAGGAACAAAGATGAAAATTAAGTTCTTTCCAATTTATATCATTTACTTCACATGTTATGCTGGCATAACAATCCAGCAATATATTATGAACCTGCATTACATTAAATAAATGATGATATTGGAACAAATGAACATCATTTGCATGTTATGCTGGCATAACAATATAAAGGCATTGTGAACAAGCATTACAATCGAAGAACAATGAAATTGGAACAAAGATAAAATTGAACTTCTTTCCAATTTAAATCATTCACATGTTATGCTGGCATAACAATATAAAGGCATTGTGAACAAGCATTACAATCAAAGAACAATGAACAATGAAATAGGAACAAAGATAAAATTGAACTTCTTTTCAATTTAAATCATTTACATGTTATGCTGGCATAACAATGTAAAGACATTGTGAACAAGCATTACAATCAAAGAACAATGAAATAGGAACAAAGATAAAATTGAACTTCTTTCCAATTTAAATCATTCACATGTTATGCTGGCATAACAATATAAAGGCATTGTGAACAAGCATTACAATCAAAGAACAATGAAATAGGAACAAAGATAAAATTGAACTTCTTTCCAATTTAAATCATTTACATGTTGTGCTGGCATAACAATGTAAAGACATTGTGAACAAGCATTACAATCAAAGAACAATGAAATAGGAACAAAGATAAAATTGAACTTCTTTCCAATTTAAATCATTCACATGTTATGCTGGCATAACAATGTAAAGACATTGTGATCCAGCATTACAGTCACTGAATGATGAAATTAGATCAAGGATATTTCTAATATTTGCAGAAATGTTGTTTCCGTTAAATCATTCATATGTTATGCTGGCTTAATATTATTTAAATAGACAATATGAACCAGCATTACATTCAATGAATGTTGAAAATGGAACAAAGATATTTGAAAATTTGCAAAACAACTTCTTTCCAATTAAAATCATTCACATGTTATGCTGGCATAACAACATACTTAAGACAGTATGAAGCAGAATAACATTAAATAAACAATGAAATTGAAACCACAATAAAAATCAACTTCATTCCAATTAAAATCATTTACATGTTATGCTGGCATAACAACAGAAAGATATTTTGAATAAAAATAACTTTCAATGTTTGTTGAAATTCGAACACAGACATCTCAAACATTTGCAAAAAAAATTTTTCTTAAAGACAAATAAGTGTTAAAGAGAAACATTCTAATTTGAAAGACAATCTGTGTAATACAGGTGATGATAAGCTAATAGACAAGTTAACGTTGATTTATGTATAATATTTTTTTTAGGTAAAAATTATTTTACTTGAGTCAAAAACATTGCTATATAATGCTCATGCTGTTTCAATGTTTTACAAATTCTACACTGAACCTTAGTATTTTAGATGAATAAAACTACTTTTAAAATCATTCCGAACATCAGATAATTTAATCAGCTTATTTCTGTAGTTTAAATTAAGTAGCTTTTAAATTTGTTTTAGATCAACTTTAACATAATATAATATTATATAAAAATATTTATCAAAATGTTATTTAACTAGTCATTTGCAGTTTCTTGCTTTTCTTATTATTTTTGCTGATTATTTAAGTAAATATTGGTAACATATTATAGGATGACTAAAGACATAAATAGAACAATAAAATGATAAAAACTGTGTGGTTTTTTTTTCTTTCTTTTCTACATTTTGTTAGAACAAATTAATGTTATCTGTCTCAATCGAGAGTATCTGGACTTTAGCTTTAGACTGGATGCAACAGCCCATGATTAATGCAAACGTAAGCTGTATTACAATGTTGTCACTGAGCCATATTGATAGGTTTAATGTTAATTTAAAAAAGATTTAAAATAGGACGAACTTGAACCATCTGCATCATACACATTTATTTCAAGACATATTGAGCAGTACACAGATCATTAACCTCTAAAATTTAACTAAATTTAAATTAAAAATACATTACTGTTTAAAATCGCAAGAATTAATTCCTTAATTTCCTTTTGTAACATAATTCTTAATATATATTACCTATTTTAATATAAGATAAATCAAGTGCAGGAAGGTTGGTAACTAAAATACGTTCGTTTGGGTAACATATTTAAAAATGGTGATTTATGATATTATGGTATTTATTTTTATTATAATATAAAGCTAACTAATCTTTTAAACTCATGAAGAGGTGTATTTAAACAAAAACAATTGCACCAAAACTTCAAATTTATTAACCATATGCATAAGTATATGATAACGCATAATACTAAAGTCACATATAACTAAAGTTATAGATAAAATTAACAAAGTGTTTAACACAGTTTACCTTAAAATCACACAATATGTCTTTCAAAGTTAATTCCTTAAAATTTATTTTATTTATAAATATTTTATTTGCTATCTTTGAGATGTTTTTTCCATTGTTTCTTTTCAGATATTTTGGTTGGTTGGAGTTTACAAGTATATGTATTTATTTACATACATTAAACAAGAATTGTATCTCAATGTGACTTTTTAACATTTAAATACTGCATTCGTATTTATATTAATGAATTAAGCAAAGTAAACAGAAATTACTTGCTAATGTAAGTAAGAAATGTTTCATACAAGTTTTTAAACTAGATTTTGATGTTAAGTAACATTCAAATGTATCTTAATGACTATTTATAGACCTATACCTTATGTTGCAGATGTTTTATTGCATTTAAAATTAAAAAAGAAACACACCATCTTCCTGGTCTAGAAAAAATAGGTTTATTTCAGAACTTTTATACTTGCCAATTATTTCTTCAACGCATAAAATATTCTCAAAGGTCACATATTAAAACAGGCGTTACGGTAAACCCCCCACTCACTAGAAAGCAAACAAATTGCAAGATGCGAAGACTGGGATAGGCTTACAGAAAAATGTACCCTTCAAAATTCACCCAGGAAGGGGGGGGGTCTATTGGCAGCTCAAGATCTAATACATTTATGGCATGTTTTCCCATTTCATTTTCTTTCGGTAACATATTTCAATATAGCGTTACGGGCTTATGTCCCAATGTATATCACTGTATTACATTTGTCCTGAATTCTCATTTATTTTACTATATTTTACTTATAAGCACGAATTACTTGCTTCTGCACGTAAGAACTGTTTCATACATCTTATTTAACTAGGTTAGTATGTTAAGTAACATAACTTAATCACTATTTTAGACCAAAACCTTAGGTTACAGATGTTTTATTGCATTAGTAATGTAGATTAGAGCTTCCTGGTGTAGAATAAATAGGTTTATTTTAGAACTTTTACAATTGTCAAATATTTCATTCTTACACAAACTTTTTTCAAAGGTAACATATTCAAACAGACGTTACGGAAAAACGCCCCACTCGCCAGAGTGCAAACAACTTACAAAATGCGTAGAATGTAAAGGCTTTCAGAAAAACATAACCTTCAAAATTTCCTTAGGGGGGGGGGGGGGGGGAGGGGTCTATTGGCAACTCAAGGTCATATAACACGTTTCTGTTATATGACTCATTCTCTACTGTTTGTTGGTGTTAATTTTTTCATTAGGACAGTTTATAATGTTAAAAAATAAAAACATATGTCTAGCTTTATTACATAATCTATAACTTTGCAAGTTTAATACAAAATACTGTACATTGTACAAATTTAGTTAATGCTTAGGTACACGTATACTTTAACAAATATGGTTAATGTTGTTTAGATAACAACTTTAAGTGATTATAAACGAATATTTACTTTAGACACCATTCGAAATGTACTTTCTATAATAACAGATGTAACTTTAAATTTTAAAATGAAAACAGTTTTGATGTTTTCATTCGATTATAAAAAAATGTATTTCTAAGTTGCATCGGTGTTATGAAATTGTTAAAAAGTAACACGTCTATTTCTTTTTGTTTATATGTGCGTACTCTTAATTTTGTTAAAACCTCAATTTTTCATTTAAGGTAGTCTAACTGTAATGCTTTCCCGCGCTTTTTTCTCGAATGTCGGGAATACTCGGTTAACTGTCACTAACAGTCGACAATAATCGATGTCGCTTCGGTTACTATCTGCTCTGACTAGTAGCGTCGGAAGTCACCGAAAGCGAGCCGATGTTTGACGACATCGCAAATTTATGCGCAGGAAAGCATTACAGTTAGACTACCTTAAATGGCATGAGTGAATAAAAGTGCAACACTTATCTGTCTGTCGACGTTTGGCTGTTTTAGTGATCCGGTCAGATAACGTTTAGAACTTTAGCCCGCCATGGGAAATCACGATCAAGTGGTCGCAAATCCCCTAGGCCTACGATTTATTAAACTAATCCACTGTTTAAATAAACTTTTTCAGTTTGAGCCTCTCAGAGTCAAAAATGAGAATGTACTTTTCCCATAGCCTTAACGTTCTGATCTCAGTGGAATTAAGGAAATTTTGAATCAAAGCGTACATCAAATGCTAACTTAGAGTATCAAATATCGATTGTAGATATTGTTCCATACCGTGCAGGATTTGGGTTCGATAATTTTCCACCTGTTGTCTTTGCTATCAATAACCCCGTTGATCTCATGATCCTATATACTCGTGATAAAATACTTTGCATTATCTCAGGGACCCAAGTTTCTATTTATCAAACTGGTGAAAACAAACACTGTTTCATAATTGATTAAAATTTAATTTAAATGTCAAAGCCTAATATTTAGAAATTTTCTAAGCTCTAACAACATAATACCTTTGACAACCCGCAAAGATATTTTGACTGTTCTAGTTACAGAATTTTAATAATAATTTTGTCAAATTTTCATCAATAGCTATGACCGCCTGATTTTGTATTGCCGATATAAGATAGTGCGGCTTGTTCGAAGCATGCTGGGCGCCCGCCCGGCTAGCTCAGTGGATAGAGCATCGGACTGTCAATCCAGGGGTCGTGAGTTCGATCCCAAGCCGAGGCGGGAAAAATTTCTCCGTGACAATTGAACTCGGACATTGCGTCTGAGAGTCATTTGTCCCTCACCTCTGATTCAAGTGAGGAAGCAGTCAGTCGCTTGCGGAGAAATTGGTTAGTACTGGTTAGAGACCCAGGAACACCGGTTAGGTGGACTGACCGGATATAACCAGAAAGGTGTTGAAACCAGGCGTTAAAACCCCAAACAAAC